>PVLA01006357.1:13575-125803 GCA_004027455.1 Hydrochoerus hydrochaeris | reverse complement strand
CATAATTCACACAATTGTTAAGATTTTTTTCTTTAACACTAGACAGAATTTAATTATTTATTTACCAATTCTTCCTGGGTCACATCCCTTTGCTTGTTTTTCTTCTTTCACTTCTAGTCACATTTCTTTGAAAGCTGTGTTCAGAATTGCATAATACACTACATAGTTACTTCCTTTAAATATTCTAATTGTAATGAATTTCTATTTTAAGGCATTCCCATTATACTATTGACCCATTTTCCCTCATAATATTAAACTAAGAAACCTGAAAAACCTACATATTTATCAAAATTATGAGTCCCAATGGAACATCTTCTAAGTATATAACTTTTTTGCATATAACTACTTTAAAAAAATGTCAACTGGACTCACCTACAATATATACATTCTTCTTGAGAATGATATTTTAAACATCACCATTTTCAAAGATCCACCACCTGAACTTAGATGTTTCAGTAGCTAAGTGGGCTCTCATTATTATTCACTTATAACAAAGTTCCTCTGAGCCACGTTCTTTCTATAGATGGCACCTCATTGTTCTTGAGAGAAGAAAAGTACGATCTGAGTTCTACTTTGCTGCCACAATTTGTTAGCACCACACCATTTGTCCTATGCATTAAACTTATGCATTGGTCTCTTGAAATGAATACAGTTCAGAAAGAACTGCTTATGTTTTCTTTGCCATTTTGTGTAAGCCTTGCATAAATCTCATATTTACCATCCCTGACATCTTTCTGATGGCAATAAATTCCAATTTTCTATTCACTTCATCCTGGAAGATCACATATAATTTTTCTCTTCTTCTACCCTCTCCCCCTACCTACTCACAATTTGTTTTTCACAAAACTATTTCACCCTATCCCCTCTTCCTGGTCAACACAGTTTTGTCATATCAATATTGTTAACATTCTATTTTGTAATCTTTTCATCTTCCTTCAGCTAGATTCCCTTTTAATGCTTTCAGCTCTGGGCTCACCTGAATCTTTAATCTTTCTTTCTACAGTGATCTTTGTGACTAAAGGAAATAAACGAGTACTCAGAAACGTTATTCGTGGTTCATGGCCCATTCTGAGTTACTTTTCAATCTTTATAAAAAACTAGTAATCCATTCTCAGAAAAAATGCATTCCTTAAGAGACTAATCTGCTTAGTTCAAGTGGGTTTCCACTTTGATTTTCATAATGCATTTTATATAGTTCTTACCAGTGTTTAAGATGTTTTAATTAATGGAAATGCTGAAAATGATGAGAAGGTTTAATATGTCACCAAAGGTTAAATTTGCTGAGTTTTGTGAATACACACTGACTACTAATAAAAATCATTACTGAAGTTTCAAAGAAAAAAATAATTACCAGACAATGTTTGGGTAACTGTTTGGAAAAGTTTTCAATTAAAAAAGGTGAAAAAATTGTCATTTTTCTTGTTTCTAAACTACTTGTTTTCCCATAGAAAGAACTTTTATCAGTTGAATACTCTTAACCACAGAAGTATCACATTATTGCAGAATAAACTCTTAGAAGTCTCTTTTCCTTAAACATTCAGTCTATTTCTGGCTCTATCTAGAATTTTCTTTCCGAGTCATGTCAAACTTTAATTTACATGGCAACCTTCTTTCAATATTCTCTTTCTTTTTATACCACTCTTTACAGGGGCCAGAGAGAATTAAATCCACTGAGGCATCTTCCAGTATGATTTTCTTTACTTTTTTACATGCGACTGAAATCAATTCTTAATTATCCTAGGTAAATTGTGCTTTGAAGTTCTTATTGACATTTAAAAGCAAATATAATTTATTATATAGTTTGATCATGAATTAAATATTGTCTGTAATCTTTATTCATATTTCCTTAACATTTCTCCAATGGGAGATCCATGGCGTAGTGAAAGGAAAAAGATCTGAAGAGAAGGGAAGAAAGAGTAGAATTAACATAGTTCATGAGGCTAATGGCTTTCATTGTGTGCCTTTCTTACTGAGATGGAACACTCTAGAAACTCAGCAAAATTATAAATCTTAAATATACCCTCATTGCTTGGTTCTAAGAGTATAAAAATTAGAATTATTTGTTCATAAAACACTAAACACTACTTAAATCAAAATAAAATGATATTTGATTAGTTTGAAAAGTGACAATACATGCTGTTCTTCTTGTCTTTATTACCTTGTACTTAAGAGGTAATCAATTCTCTTTTTTTAACTTTATAGACAGGTTTATGTATCTCACAATTTGGAGACAGTTTAGGCTAAAAAGTGGCTATGCTCTTTATAACACAGTCTATACCTCAGATACTGCCCCTTAATAATACAGATTTCACATATCAGATTCTCTTAGACTATAAATATTATGGTAGTTTTCCAATTTTCTATTTTCTTAATAAATGATATTTTGGGTGAAAAACTGTATTCTTACTAAAATTTCACTATATGCATCAGAAAACCTCATTTTCTGGTTTAAGGAATAAAGAACTTTATTTTCAGATAACGAAATTCAAAAGTAGTTGGGAGGGTTTAAGAATAGTCTGGGTATTTTTTTCTCACTCTCATTTTACTCAGTCACTATCAGGAGAAAGCAAAATAAAACCGTTCCTTATTCTTTCCTTTTGAAAAAAGTGTAAGGCAGGGTAGCAGTGAAGAGCATACACTCCATCTTTTGACAGCAAGGAAGAAGTTTCTTAGAACCTTTTACTACCCTCTCCTCATTTCTCCATAATTAGGTGACATGAGACATTTGGAACCAATTGTAGGCAACACTGATATGATTATCTTTACACTAATGAATATATGGTTAATTTTACAATTTGTATTGCTGCTATTCAATGGAATATTCTGGAGAATAAGTGGTTAAAAAATACATTTGGGATAGACATCCACTGGCTCCCTAAGGATTCAGTGTATTTGGAAATTAATTGCTTAAGGAGCCATTATGACCAGATAATGCTCATTGAAACTAGAGAAAGTATTTACTGGAGGTTTCTAAATAATAAACTCTCCAGCTTTTGAGCTCTAGAATCTGTTTTTTCTTTCCCAAGATGTGCTCAGAGCAATGTAGTCCTTTTGCTGACTGGCAGTTGTCTTGAAACAAAGAAAGGAAGAGAGCTTTAGGATAAGCCTTAGGACAAGGCTGAAGATTCTTAATGACATCACTGAACCAAACCCGAAAATCACTAATTCTGGATTTCTACATATTGAATCACTCTCGTATCTTTCAGCATTCAATGTGGATTTCTATAACTTTCTAATTTATCCTACATGGTAGCAGTCTGCAACTATTTAACTTAAAAGCAGTAATTTTTCAAGACATGGTGTTATCTCTTCCAAGCAATTTTGAGAGTTGTGATTTGAACTTCTCAGCTCTGACTGATCCTCTTTCTCCCTCTTCATTTTAAACAGATAAATCTCAGAAATGCTAAATTTAAGAAAATGCTTGAATAACTACTGGACGAATTCCATTTCTCTATATTTGTGGATGGAATCAGAAGATATAATTCAATAAATGTCCAAATCTGCAAAACGGTAACATTCTTTCCTTGTTTTAAATTCTTATTGTCTTTATTAAACTATGACAAAAACCTTAAAAGGATGCATCTGTTTTATTAACAATAAAAAATATTTCTATTACCCTTTCTGTTATTATTTAAGAAATCCTCAAAAACATGTGATGTTCACAAAGATTTCCCTGAATTAGTAGCCACCCTTTCAAACTTGTCAGTACTTACACATATGATGCCTACATCAACAGCAACTGGAATCTTTCCTTACCCTCAATAGAGTAAGCATTACTTCCTTAAAATATTTCCTCGGGGTTCTAGTTCTTCTTGTCCTCATTTCATTTCTCAATTGTACATTTTAAAGGTTATCTACACAGAGACCACATGCTTGCTTTACCATCTGCCTATACCCAGAATTAAAAGAATGCCTTTGGAGCAGGTATCATTAAATGTTGTGATGATTACTCATTTCTTGAAATTATTTTCTAGGTTAGTCACTAGACCATCCTGTGTAGTAAACAAAATTAAAACCACAATAAATGCAGTAAGGCTAAAATTAGTAGCAAACCCAAACACTAGTGGATATATTTTTTTTACTAATGTACCTACTCATTTATTTATTAGTATATTATAATTTTGAGTTTTGATGGGAGAAAGCCAGTTAGTCCTATGAACATTGATGGAGGCACTTGGGTAATACAGCAATAAAGATAATGGTAACTATAATGAGAGCAACTGAGTAATTAAAATGATTTTTACCAAGTCAGAAATGCTTTAAATGAGGGCAAAAGTAGTGTGAACAGGGTTAACTTTAAGATCGTGACATCTGAAGTCTCAAAAAGGCAACAGAATGATTATCCGTGTTGAAAAGCTAATGGCCAAAATGAGAGAAAGAGGAATTTGAAATCAGTAGGTGAAATAAGAAAAAAAGAGGCATATTTTAAAGGTAAGATAAGCCACCGAGGTCCAGCATCCCATCCTCACTTGGTTGTGGCCCTCACCTTCAATGGGTATATATAGCATTTGTTCTAAGCAGACAAAAAGTCTGTTTTGTCTTCTAGTAGATATACAAGATCAATGGGTGGAGGGTTTTTTTTTTTAATATAACTACATAAATGACTTGCAATGGATAAGAATCAGTTCTGTGACATGCTTTTGTTCTCTGAAATATAGGTTCCAAAATACATTCTTTCTTGCAATTCCAAAATAATCTTATCAAAGCTGTAGAAAACTTTAAAGAAAAAGGTCTTCAGAGAATTTATTTTCCTTGATTTCTGACCTAACTGCATTATTTTTAAAAATGAATTCTTTATTTTCTGAGGCTCTCAAACAAAGGTAAACACCATGCATATGGTTACTGGATATTCTGGTACCTTTATAGAACAGGTTCCAAGTCTAAAAGTCCAAAGTAGCTGCAGCCACCCCGTGGGATACATAAATCAAAGTGAGAGCCAAGTCTGATCTCATTCCAGCCCTGAACCACCTATGGAGGCCACACTACCTAGCACTTGCTAACTCTACAGAGGGTCCCACAGAGGTCAGGCAGGATGCTCAGTTCCATAGTAGCTTGGCTTGTCCCTGAAAGCGAGCCCATGATTTTTACTTCCCTAAATTCTAGATGCAAAGGATGACTGCACTGGATAAAAAGAATATTTTTTTAACAAGTATCATACATTAAAACCAGAAAACAAAAATTACACTTATATTTCCAAAATGTCATTGAATTGAAAATAAATGACAATCATTTTCTCAAAGAAGAAAATACAAGGTTACAACTAGTGACAGGAAAAGCAATAGCAATGCTCATTTAATTATGAATATAAAAATAATTTTAATTGCCATCAAATATGTAGTGACCAAATATACTTTTGCTAAAACCAGTATATTCTCAAATATCCCATATTTTATGAACAACTATCAGATATTTCATCTGCAAAGTTTTCATCTGTATGTGATGTCATAACTTTTAATGGATTCAAAACAGCTGAGAAGTCCTCACAGAGACCATGCGTTCCTTTGACAAACCTACATGATATGGAGTGTGGAAGAACATATCATCCAGAAGAAACTCAATTTTGAAAGCAATTAGACATAACTGTAATGGCACCTATAATATCCCAGGAAACATTTGTTTTTAAAATGGGAGAAGTTTAATTTTACTTATTCCTCTTGGGAGTCGAGGTGAGGGGACAGTAGAAAAGACATAGTAGGCATCGCTTTATACCTGCTGGCATTCTGCCAAACAGGCACAGCTAAAGGATGGATGAGAAAGGGAGTGCATTAGGGTTCTCCTGCAAAATGATGAACCCATAGGAGACATACAGGTACAGATATGGACATAAGCAAATCTGTAAGAAAATAGGAAAAAATCAGAGGAATTATTGTACAGATACACATATGAGAAATATGTATAAACTGATAGGTGTAGACAGGTATGGATGTGTGTGGCAGTGACATATGCTGAGGCTGACTGGTACTGACAGGAAATTGCTGAGCCAATTATGGAAGCCAAGATAGCTCTTGGTCTACCACCAAAGAGCTGAAGAAGCAAGAAAGCGAGGGTTTAACTCAGTCGGACTACAGCTAACTTGAGGGTGGAGGTTCGCTGTGATGTTCTGAGTTCCAGATGGTGTCCAGTGGCCCAAACACCAGAAGTACCAATGTCTGAGGACAACAGACGTGAAAGCACATCCTCTCTCCTCTGCCTGTTGTTCCTCTTGGGTTCTCAATTAGCTGAACAGTGTTGAACATAACGTGATGATAATTCTTTCTTTCTTTCTTTCTTTCTTTCTTTCTTTCTTTCTTTTTCTTTCTTTCTTTCTTTTTCTTTCTTTCTTTCCTTCTTTCCTTCCTTCCTTCTCTTCCTTTCTTTCTTTCTTTCTTTCTTTCTTTCTTTCTTTCTTTCTTTCTTTCTTTCTTTTTTTTGTCTACTGATTTAAAAATCTAATCTCTTCTAGGAACTTCCTCATAGATACTTCAGAAATAACCCTTTATCAGTTCTCTGGCATCATTTGCTCACATAGATACAAAATTAAGCACCATAAAAATAAAAGTTAACATAAAAGCAGAGAAAAGCTGAATGAAATTCATGGTCAATGAATATGTAGTGGAATAAAGGAAGTAAATAAATTTGATGAAATGCCCTAATTACTAAAATTGAAATACTTGACTTTCTTTAAATGGAGGATGAAACTGATTCATACAATTACAAAACTCATGATGCTAGAACAGGAGTGAAAAACAAACACACGAACTAATCGAGGTATCATCTCATACAGTAATGAAAGGCCATCTCTTTACTGTGCAAGGTGGCTTAATACATGAACTAAACATCACCTGTTGTGTTGATGAGATATGGAAGGGGCAAGAAGACCATGAGCTATGCAGGAAGATATGTCTAAAGTGACCTGGAAATCAACAAAGAAGAGCAGAGTGTGGCCTGTCTGAATGCCATAGGGAGACTGGGTTTTATAAAAGAAGCTGTCCCTTTAAAAGGAAGTTCAGAAGTATTCTAATCACTTGTGAGGTCTTTAGGGAAGAGTGTTACTAGACAAAATGTCAATGCCTTCACATGATTTTCAAAGGAAGATAGAATGGACTGAATATTGTTTCATTGCATAATACTATCATTCTTGAGTAAATTTCAAATGTGCCTTTATAATGGAACTGGACTTGTCACTGTAGCTAGTATGCTTAGCATTGTGCTTAAAAGTATATGCATTTCATCTTGAATTCAATGAAGTTTTAAAAAGTTGAGAGTTGCTGTAGGCATCAGAATGACATTAGACCTGCCTGCAAAATCTGTAAGAGTTTCTAATAAAGAAAAATCTGTTTTACAAATAAACAAATGGCAACACAGAAAAGCCTGCCTATAGAAAGGCAGAAAGGCACACCAGAAAAGGGGTGGTCCACACATGAAGAAGGAAGGAAGATTTAAAATAGCAATCTTGAAAAGAAAGACTTCTCTTTGGCAATAGTACAAATACTAATAAAATGCCAGGATAGGGTAAGGTCTGTCTCTCTCTCTCTCTCTCTCTCTCTCTCTCTTTCTCTCTCTCTCTCTCTCTGTAAACATGTGATTGAGAACTGTCTTTTGGAGAGTTAATGGGAAGCTGAAGCGAGTCTCGAAATATCTTAACATGCATGAGAGAGATTAGTTACTTGTACAAAGCTTAACCTCATCACAGATATATAAAACAAAACAAAACAACAAAACAAAACACCAAAAAAAAGTTTTCCTTTCTCAGTGTCTAGCAGGCTGAATAATTCAGGAATATATTTACCTCCTTTTTAAATCAGGCTTAGAGATCTTCAGTCTGAAAATCTACATCTTGTGAGGAATATTCTAAGTATTGTATAAATTTAGAACTATTAGAATTATTCAAATTTAAAGGGCAATTGTTTTGGGCAGAGTTGTGCCCTCTCAAGAAATTCATATGTTGGAGTCCTAACCCCAATTAACTCAGAATGTGAATGAATTTGCAGGCAGGAATGTTATAGGGCAAATTAAGTTGAAATAAGATGACTTCTTCAACATGACTGTGCCCTTACGAGAAGAGGAAATTTGGACATGTGAAAACACACTAAAAACAAAAGAAAGAAGTCTGGAATAAATCCTTCCCACATCTGGAGTCAACCTTGCTAATATCTTATTCTTGGATTTCTAGCCTACAGAACTGTGGGAAATAAATTCTGCTCTTTTAGCCATTTGGTGTGGACAGTGTATTACTTCTATCCCTGCCAAGTAATCTGGGAATTTGCACTGTTGATCTGTGCTGTTGATACTGTCTGATTGAGACTGATTGAGTCTTCACACCAAGACTGAAGCAGGGTCAGAACTAAGATCCTGAAACCCAAAAAGCAGCAAATATTTTTTTCTAACTTGATTTACTTGAAATTTCACCTATTTCAAACAGCAACTGAGCCAGGGATTTAGCTCCGTGAGTTCAATCCCCAGTACCAAAAACAAACAAACAAACAAACAAACAAACAAACAAACAACAAAAGAACTGACAGAAGCATAGTTTTAGCCAGGTGTGGTGGCTCATGCCTGTAATCCCAGCACTCCAGAGGCTGAGGCAGGAGGATCATTGTGAGTTCAAGACCAGCCTGGGCTACAAAGTGAGCTCAAGGCCAGCCTGAATTGCATAGAGAGACCCTGTCTCAAAACAAAACAAAACAAAACAAAACAAAACAAAAAAACACCCAGCAACTGATATCTAATTGATATATATATTTGTTTTCTTTTCTTATTTTGTACTGGGAATCAGACTCAAAACGTTATACTTGCCAGGCAAGCACTTGTGCCACTAGTTATCTCCCCAGTCCTGTATATTATATTTCTGATATTAGAGTGTTAAATATCAAAGATACTACATTGAAATGTGCTCAACTTTTTAAAAACATGTTTGTATCTTTACAATGAGTTGCCACTTGATATATGACTTATGATATTATTTTCAAGCATTTCCATAACAACGAAGGAAAATATTTAAAATGTTCATACACATTCTGCCATCTGTGCCATTTTATTTTAAGATAATGTAGTGTAGGCTCGGACTTCTGCTTCACAAAGCCCACATTTCAAATTGTATTTAAAAGTATTGGGAAACCAATTAATATTTTATCATACTTTTAATAATGACTGAGAAGAAAAATATATTTGATAAAACTTGAAGATAAATTACAGTGTCATAGAATTTGTGAAACAGAGTAAAAGTATATAAAATGAGATTGAGTTGTAGTCTTATTCAAATTATAAAACATCAATAATTTTTATGTTTAAAGTTTATTATTCAAAATCTAGTATTTAATGGAAACAATGCTTTCTTCTCTTAAATATGTTATTTCTGGATGTTTCTGCTTTATATATGATAAAGTCATTAAGCTTTCAGTAGATATGAAATATCAGTTACATATCATTCCCATTTCATGTATCTCTGGAAATTTAATGGTCAAATTTCTCTTTATTCTAACAGTCTCACATTTATATTTATGGAACACAAGTTTATACCATTGGGCAAATTCCATTGTAAGAAACATAACCCATTGGCTATTAATTGGTATATGAAGAAACATGGCATGACTTCCTGGATCTTTCCAGTGCAATCAAGTAAGTTACAGCATGACAACACATACTGACTACTTACATTACTGTGTCTCTTAATACAAGAAAAATTCTTCTTGCTTTTCATGAGTTACTTTAAAAATTCTGCCTTTTCAGTGGCCACTGGTCCCTAGAATTTACTGTACTGGAAGCAACTGGACCAGGAGCTGAGATTCCCATGAGGGAACATTAAACAAGAAACCACTCCAGTTTCATTCTGACTGACATTAGTGCTACCCTGAAAAACTAGATTCATATAAAGAAAATGTCTAGCAAGGGTATTTGAAATAGAATCAACAACAAAGTGTTTAAAGAAGTTACAAATATAACGTGCCCTTTTTAATAACCATTATTCTTATGTTCATTCAAGATACATTTATTTGTGGCTAAGTTTTTAACTGACATATTTGTTCTGGGTATATAATGCTACATACACATACCCTTAGTAAAATTTTAGAATCTTTGTTTTTTCTTTATATAAGTGAGGCATTTTGTTTTGTATTATTTTTTGAGAGATATTCCCTTGTCCAATTATAGTCATCCTTTGAAATCATTTTAATCAATGTGTAATTTATAATAGTACAATTATTTTATGGTTCAGAAACATTAGAAGTGTAACAAATCAGATTAACCTAGGATTTTAGACACTAATTGGCTTAATTAATAAACCAGCCATACTGATATTCATGTATATAATTTTTTTAGTTTTGATTTACATTCTTCTTTTCCATCCTTTTATCAGTAAAATGTGCAGTACAGAATGTTCCCACTCACTTTGGGGAGCTGGTGCTTGTAAATAATATAGCTTGTTTCCTGATTTTTTTTCCCTTTCCCTTTTCATCCACCTTTCAACTCTGAATCCTTTTTGCCCATTTTCATTCTTAATGTAATTCTTACTCATGGTTATGACACATATGATTTACATTAAGGTTATTAGGTACCTCTACATGGTGTGTCTTAATTCTACTTGCTTCCCTTCTCTCTCTCCCTCTCTCCTCGCCTTTGGCCTCCTGGATCCTATTTCCATACTTAACTGATTATAAAATATAGTAATTGATACACAAGTGAAAATGTAAGGCAAAAATTTAATACCTTTATTTTGTAAAGTAAGTGAGACAATCAAAGCACATCTCAAGTAAAATGCTTTGGTTCTTTATATAATATAATCTTAGAAAAAAATTAAGGTATTTTAAATATCATATATTCAAATTTGTGCTACTTAAAAAGAAAAATGAAATAAAAGATAAAAAAACAAGTCTTTTTACCTGGATGAAATGAGAGTGCAGGTGTTATGAACAGGAAGGTTTCCTGTCACCACTCATCAGTTTGTGAACTTGAGCTCATCAATCAGCCTCTCTAAGCCTCCTCTTTCTCACTGAACAAAAGAGAATCATATTAGTAGCTCTCTCACTTTCTTTCCTGTGTATTAGAGATTGATCCCAGAGCCATCCCACTGAGGTATGTATCTGGTGTAAATTTTGTTGCTTTATTCTGAGACAGGGTCTAGCTAAATGGCCCAAATTGGCCTTATGTTTGTAATTTTCCTTCTTTAGCCTCTTGAGCAATTGGGATTACAGGCAGGTGTCACCACACCTCAAATTCTCTCACTCATAGCATAAATATATGAATACAGATATAGTGTTATTTGTGTGTAAATGTGTGTGTATATATATCTATCTGTATTGCACATATAACTACAAATACACAAGCATAATTATATTTTGTGCTTCCAAAGTAGCCTAGTACATACACCTTGAAAACCAATGGGTACTCTAATTATAGTTATACAGAAACTTTTTACAGGTTATTGCCTTGGCATTGCCTTCCATATCTACATTTACAAAATATTAGTTTAAATATCATTTTCAGAGTAAAACAACAGTTACATCAGGATGTGCAGTGTATTTAAGAGTTCTTTATTTTTTAAATTCTTTTTAGTTTATTTATACAGGTGTGTAGTATGTAATGTTTATGTTCTTGGTGTGGAGTCAAGACATGGACAGAACACAACTTAATCCTTTTTTCCATCCTTTATCCTTTCCCTTCCGCCCTCCTCCCACGCTCGACCCCATTCTTTATTGAGCATGATTGTTCTCCCTACTTCCTACCATCTATCCGTTATTTTACTCTTTATTTTCACTCTAGGCTTTTTATATTTAAAAAAAATACCCACCAACAAATGAATGAATGAAAAAATGGTATTTATATACAATGGGGTAAGACTGAGCCACAAAGAAGGATAAACTTGAGGCATTTGTAGGAAAATGGATGTACCTTAAGACCATAATGTCAAGGGAAATAATTCAGATAGACAAAGTTAAGTATCACATGATTTCTTGTATATGAAAAACTCAATACATATAAAGTATGAAACAAAAGAAAAAAAGACAAAGAAAAACAAAAGGTATTGTCATTCAGCATGGACAATGCATTTAAAAATGCACTTTGACTTAGTAAAACTTTTGTATGTTTTATATATATATATATATATATATATATTGTCATATTAGTCTGGTTTTCAACCTGCATAAATAAAAATTTATAAATTTTTATATGATAAATGAATCTGATGCTGGAAAAGCAAAAGTAGTAAAGTGGGGAGGTGACTGAAATGTGTTATGCACATGTACCAATTCCCTACAGTGAATGTATTCATTGTGTACTGCAAACAATAATAAACAATAATAAAGTCAAAAGAAAAAACCCAAAATCAAAACAATAAATAATACATAAGTGAATAAATAAATGAGATGGCATGAATAAATAATAAATAAAACAACATGACACTTAAACTTGTGTTTTCGACTTATTTCACTTGACATTATGGCTTCAAGGTACATCTGTTTTCTTCAAAATGACTCATTTATCTTTTTTATGGTATTATTCTAACAATACCTGTTAATTTGACTTACTCTGAATTAAGTTACTTTTTAAACTAAAACAAAAATCTATAATTAACAACAGTCTACATCAAAATTGTCTAAAATTTCTTTTGTACTTATTTTTAAATAGCTTTATGTTTTAAAATTTAAAAAATTTAAATATACATTTGCAATACATAATAATTTCATAAAAGGAACATTATAGATATCAACATAAAATCATAAAATGTTAAAAAACTTATAAGCATTCCTTTGTTTTGTGAATAAACTCTATTCTAGTATTTATGACATCCATAAGTACTAAAACTTGTAGCCAAGTGTTAAAAAGGTACATTGTGATTCTAGGTCAAATCCAACACAAGGTAATTCTTGTTAGGTATATGACTCATCTTTATTTGAAACAAAGCTACTGATAAAACCACAGTATTTTGACATTTGTGTTAAGCCTACAGTAGCCCCGCTTCCATATGGTACAAACATAGATATAAGCTTTACTTCGACAATTGAACTTTTTGCACCTTTAAAAGCCAAAAGATCAGATGGTTTGTGGTTTCCGCAGCTGGTATACTATCCTTATTGTGGGTAGTGTCATATGAAAAATATTTCACTTCCAAGCCCTAAGAAGAATCAGTCATTAATGAAATGCAAGCGATACAATGAGGTCATATAAAGTATAGATTCCAACAGCCATAGTAGGAATACTAGAGAAATTTGGAATGTGAACACAAATCAAATTTTTACTGCCAGAATTGAAGGAAATAAGAAATATAAGGACTGATTCCCCAGACTTCACAGTTGCTTAGGAAATAACTGTTAGACACTCTTTTGAAAGAAATTTCAGTTTAAGAATTTATAGATTAAATAATTACAATAGGATATAGAATAACAGGAATTTTAAACATAATAACACCTGACAAGATTATTCACAGTGATATGCAACCATAAAGATAGTAAAATGATTTCCCTAATGCCACATATGAAATTTGCTTATTTCATAAAATATATTCTCACCAATCTGTATGTTTAAAATAATGTCTTATTTGGGACACATCCAAGTTGACTATTTAGTTTTACTGAAATACTTGAAGAAAACTATATAATTTACAAATAGTATTTTAATATAATTTTCAATTGAAACAAAATGATCACATTTTACTTTTACTCATTAAAAAAGATAAAAAACATTGTATAATTCTTGTAACAATAAATTTTATTCATTACAGAGTAAAACAAATTTAAGTAAGTTCACTTCCAATCAATTTTTCAATTTATTAAATTCTTTCTAAATGTGGCACTTTGCAAATGAAGATTCTCACTGAATAATAAAAGGAAACTGTAATTACAAAATAATACACAGCCTAGTAAACACATGAAAATGAATGTCCACTAGATTATTCAAAATTTGACTCCCTTACTAATTTATATTTTGTTCCTACCATGACATAAAATAAAATGTACAACTTATTCCATTGCCTTTATTTTAAGCTCTCAAATAAACAGTGAGCACTTAAGTCATGAGGATTCAATTGGAGGTGGAAAGACTATTTTAAATAGGAACTTTATTACCTTGAGCAGTGCTTAACAGAATAACTATGCTGTGTATCTCCTAAGAAAATATATGCACAGTAAATCTCAGAAAGCCGTACATTTTTCTACAGTGTTATCCATAAAATCTTTATATGTCTCAGACACACCCCCTGGCACTAAACCCCAGATTATGTTTGGAACAGTGACTAACTGAAATACTGCATTGAGAAAAAACAGTAATATGGAAATGCCTCCAATGAAGAGTAAAGTTGTGTCGTGCTATGCTTTGCAACAAGTGAGTAAGTACATCTATAAAAGAGAATTGGTGAATTTTGTTGTTGGTGTATTGTGCTAATATTATCTCTGTAACATGATCCTGCACAACAGGGAGAACAGTTACAGTCCTGAAGAGTTTTTTTCTAAGGTTCATTTGCCTAATATCTACTTCCTCTACTGTAGTCATGGTTTTTATATTAATGAGAGCATAAAAGAACCAGAAACTACTAACACAGATGTGGTCTGATGATAACAGATTTTAAGTACCTTGAGTAATCACATCACATATTTCTTTTATTTTAGTACTACATCCTACATGATAAATATTGAATTTAATAGATAACTCTTGAGTGAAAATTATGCCAGGTAATGTTCTAGGTACATAGACTCTATCAATGAACAAAACAAAACAAAACACAACCTTGCCATTAACATATACAGAAGAGGGGTAGATCTAGAAAAAAAAAACACTTTGCCCTCTTGATGTTTACATTCTAGTAGGGAAAAGAGACAACAAATAACATAAAGCAGTCAATTATATAGAAGATATAGTTAAAAATACAAAAGTCAGAAAAGCATAATTTGGAATGGGAAAAAAGGAAAGGAAAGGGTTATTGTACTTCTAAACTAAATAGTCAGGCAATAACATTAAGACAGTGACATTCAGCAAATAAATATTCAAAGAAAGCAAAGGAGTTAGCCATGTAGATATCTCGAGGAAGGACATCTAGTAAATGTAAAGCAACCATAGAAGCCTAGAGTCTCTGAGTCTGGGGAAGAGCAAGTTCCAATCATATGTCACCATTTAGTCAAGAATGATCTTAATTAAGGTGAATTATCTGGTACATAATATTGTAAAAAAGTGGCATAATAAAATCCTTAGTCATTTTCTATTTAACTAGCATTTGTTAAGCAAATCTAAACAAGTGGAGAATAGAACACTATGATGTCATTAATCTGATTCATTTTTCCTCCCTTTCTTCAGCTACTTATTTTACTTCCCCTTCTTCTCTTCTTTCCAATTTTTTTCACCTCATAAAAATAAGCAGCATTAGAGACACACTGAATATGGGATTATACCTCTTACAAACTGGTTACTTTGGCAAGTTTCTTTGCCTTTCGAAACAAAGTAAGAGTGTCATGAATAACACAGGTATGGCAGAGAGGAGGGAGGTACAGACAGGGTAAGCTTTCAGAAATTGTTGAAAATACAGTGTGCTACAACTGTAGGGCAGTGTTTGATAAAGCACAGAGGCCTACAGACACTGACAGACACCATTTATTCCCAATAATGACATTTTACAAAAATATACTCATTCCAAAATTTTGTAAGTGTGAAAAACTAGTCCTTGAGAAATTATCTGTAACAGTTGTATCATCAAAATTCAACTGCCAGTATACAAAGCCTTTTTAGATTTCTAGACATTTTCTTCTCTATAGAGGTAACAATGTAAGGAACAAACTTTCCTTTAAATAATTTGCTAACTTACTTTGATATTAACAGTTAAAATTAACAATACTTTACAGTTGCATAGTTCATCATCATATAAATATTGGTCCTCTAGAAAACTTTTAAAAATCTCCCTCAAGTGTACCTTCAACATTGGTATAGAAAAGGTGAATTGAGCATTAAGTTATAGATAGGGGAGTACTCAATGAACAACTTTTAGGTAGGAGTAACACAGCAGCCAGGAAATCCTCTGAGGTTGTAGCAAATACCCTTCCAATATTTTGTCATATATCAATCAAGTTCTACCAATGGAAAAATTTTTCAGACCAATTTAAGGAAAAAATTCAAAGCCTTAAAAATGTATATCACTAAACTTTGTAATTAATACTTATTTATCAAACTTTTAATTATTTATCTAAAAGCTTTTCTTAACTTTTAAACAAGTACGTTTATATCAGAATGAAATATGAGAGGTCACGGATTTAGTTCAGCAGCTCAAGCGCTTGCCTGGAAAGCGCAAGGTTGTGAGTTCAATCCCTGAGAGGACAAAAATTCAAGGAATTAAAATATAATTGGCCGTTTTTAGAACTAAAATTATATTGAAAAAATTTTATACTGAGGCACTTTAAAATTATTATTTAAACACTATCATGTTATTAATATTGCAGGGAATTTGAAGATTAAAATGACTTTCTATTACTTGGATAACTTTATTTTGAAAATAATTTAAAGATTAAAGTGACTTTCTATTACTTGGATAACTTTATTTTGAAAATTATTTAAAATTTAGTGGCTTGAATTTGAAAAATAAAGAGAATTACCAAAGCAGAAGGTTTTTGTTAATGTTTCCAAGTTTTTACTGATTATGCAAGTAACAATCACATCTCACAAAAATTTGTGTATCAGTAAGCATTGACGCTTCACAGTTAGGCACAGTCTTTAACAGGGAATACACAGCCTTAAACAACTTAATACCCATTTTATCATGGTGCAAAACAAAGTGCAAAGGAAGGTGAGTCCCACACAGGAATAGAACGTACATTACAAATAAGCAAATTTCAAGCTAGTCATAAAAATCTAGTAGACTCTGGCAATAATTCCTTTGGGAAGCCAAAACACCTGCCAGGTGGATAAGTTTATGAGAAAACTATTAAATATTGACCTGGTATCTGATTCAGTTAGAATAGAAACCAAAAAGTGGAAAAGTGGAAAAATGGAAAAAGATTTTGCAAAATGTCCAGTTAACTAATGAGAGTATAAAGATTTTTGTTCCTGTTAGAAAGTAAACTGAAACCTAGTAAATAAAATATAAAGAACTCATCCTCTGAAAGAGAGAGAAATGGACTTTAGTGGGTGGATAGATGGATCATCAATTATGATTATCACCTACCATGTTTTTTAGCAATATATTACTTTGAAAAATATTTAACGTTCATAGTAAGTTGATTATTCTTGAGTATGCTGGCAGATATATTTTTAACTACTCGAAGAAGCTTATTTATATATATTATTTAAATTTTATCTATATTTGCATTTATCTATGTCCATTTGCTCAATCATTCATATTTTTTCTCGGTAAAAGTTATTCACTGTCCTTGATAAACTTACTTCCAGGATAAAAAATATAATACATATTTAATTAGAAAACATTGACTTTAGGAATATTTTCCATCATTCTGCCTTCAGACCCATTCCTTTCCATTAATGAATATTTTGGGTACTGCTGAAAACATAGTAATTCTAATATACTGATTACATTTTATTTCCAGAAAATAATAAAAATATTGATAGCAAAATGGTACAGCTCAGAGGTTACTGAAGTGATGATTTAGTGCTAAGTGAATATTTATGCTTACCAGGTGAGTTAAGCTGAAAAGAAGTGAAGATATATGTTTTCAGACACACATACACACACACACACCCAGCTTTAACATGAAACATTTACCTTACCTTTAAGAAACGTTTTGATTTTGCAAGTATGGTAACTTAATTAAAGTAAGATTTTCAAGAAGGCAGAATAATGTACCTAAAACATACAATGTCAAAGAGAACTTCAAATCTTTTAGGTTTCCTTGATTTCTACAAGACACAGTTCAGAAGTGTATTTCTCAGGGTGGTGCTGCAGTGCAGCAGAGCACAAACACCAGGAGGTGATATCTTGTTGCAAAATTAATGTGACAAAATCAACTTTTGTACATGTGACTTAAAGAAGTGATATTAACAGATGCTATGTACTGAATCTCACTACATTTCTTACAACAGCTCCCAAATCTTGTACAAAGATATGGGAAGTGCTTTGCATAATTATTTTGCACAGAAAGTTGTAAATGTTAATGAGAATGGCTAGTCTAAATTAAAAAAAAACTATATCTGAATTTGAAGACCAAAATTAAGAGAACAAATGACCCAAGCCTATAGGTAAAACAAAACAAATGGATGAAGCAGGGTAATGTCTACCAATTGCTTTTCTCCTTATATTTTTCATTTGTCTGAGACTTTAAGAAATAACAACTAGAGTCATTATTATATTACTGATGACCACAATAATATTTTAAACATTTTAATATACTAAAATCTAAGGAGAGAATTACTAAAATAAAGTTTACCTATCACACTGTCATAAAGTGTGTGGCATTCTGTTTTATTAAGTCAAAGGCATGTTCTTAGTTTCTAAACTTCAAACAACTGAAATACCACAACATTCATAAGACAGAATACAGCTACTGGGAGTAAGAAAAAAATACAAAAAGATAGCAGACCTCAACAGCAGATAGTAATATTAACATTTCAACAGTTTGCCTTTCATCTCATTCTCGACAGTGCCCATCTTTTAGAAAGGCTACAATTTAGTTTAGAAAGATGCAGAATTCCATAAAACATCTGGAATATGGGACAAGAAACATTGGCTTATTATCCCTCCTGGACCCTCCCTATGAAAAATTTAATAGATCTGTTTCGGTAGTTTTAATCTCCAGAGCACCTCAAGCTATATTAAGGAAACATCATCTTGGTCATTTATATTAGAACACCTGGTGATGAAAGCAAATACACTCTTTTAAATTGTGTTTTTTCTTTAATCGAACTTTTCATCATATATATATATATATATATAGCTATGTGTGTGAATATAGCTCTGTGCATGTGTGTGAATACCTTGACTAGAACTTAGTTTTTGTATCTTTCTGATCAATAGGACTACACTTTCGGTAAATTTACAAAAATCGCAATACTTTCTTAACTTTTGCACATAACTCTGCCTTAAGTGTAACATTTACTTATTATGTACTATACTGCAGAGTAAGGTAGAGGAAATGTTCATGATGTGAACACTAAAGTATCATTTACCCAGGTCCTGGAAATATATGACACTGATGATTTTTAAAAATTAAAAAATAATTTCTGGATTTAATATGCTCTTATTCCATAATAGTTTTTAAATTATGGTTTTAGTATTTACTGTTAGTAATAAAATACTTTCAGTTAATATTAAAAATATTCACAGGTGAAATTAGTTAATAATTTTCAACATTAAATTTTGTTACTGAAAACGTTATTATTGCCAGTAAAAATTTAATATTGAGAGTGTGTTCACCTAAGGAAGACTGGAGGATGAAGTTATTTGCCATAGAATTTATAAAACCAAGTAATCTACAAAACATCATTGTTATGTTCCTTTACCATAAACTACTATTTTATTGTAAAAATTTAAAATCAAGTTTCAGAGCAAGTACCTACATTTTAAAATTAAAGAAAATTCCACATAATTGAAAATGTAATAAAGCACTCTGCATTTTAAGTGATGTGTCTTTTAAAATTGGCACACTGTACCAAAGCTCTGCTATCATTAATAACACTCAAAATATATAATGGACCTCTACGTATTCCAATTAAAAATAGAAGTCCTTAAAATATTTGAGTGTTTATAGTCTATAAAGATTTTCAGGGACATTTTTATTAATTTGACACAGATACGCCTTCATTTCTAATGTTACAAACCTGAATCATTTTAAATGCAATTAAAAGTGGTTATGGAAGAGTGTGGACTTCCTTGTGAAGTAGGAAATCACTCTTGTGATTAACATGCAAACGAGCTCATGCTGGCAGAATAGATTGGGGTTTTAAAACCCCAATTACTTTTGTATGATTATCTATTTACCAGTACACACTCTATTTTCATTTTTCATCTAATACAGAATCGGCTTGCTTACATTTTTAGCACAGCAATTAATATTTACAATAATTATGACATCAAGCACTGCTGAGAACTCCAAGGAAATCATTTATGCTAGTCCATTTTCTTTATATGTGGTTAATATCCTTTTATAATTTAATACTATAGATGAGGCTACCTTTATGCAAAAATCAAAATTAAGAACCACTTTCTTCTGTGATTTAAATTCAGTTGTAAAACATTATTTTGGATTACTAGTAAGATGGTAATTGTTATAAAAACTCAAATTTTAAGCCTGATTAGAGTTACAAGTAAAAGCAGTTTAATTACTCACAGCAGCAAAAATAAATATATATAAAGTAAGTTGTGTTCCATGAATCTTTTCTTTTTAAAAGTAATAACAGATAATTCTGAACTTTCACTACCATGCTTTGATTCATACCTGATACGTTTTGCACACATACACATTTTTTCCAGACTTCTAAAGAAAATTATAATGCATTAATGACAGGAACCATGGTAATGGAAAAAGGTCACCCTCTCTTGAACACCTTCTGTTTTAAACCATTATATATAAAGACATTCGAGAAAGCAAAGAATTAAAAGCCAGCCTTTGTGCAACCCATTACTGAAATATTATAGAATAATCTATATCAAATGTAGAGGAATAGCAGATTCTTTTGGATCTAAATTAACTGCAGCCATAGAAACGCTTTTATGCTTATTATGTATCTGCATGTTGATTCAATTATTAAAAGAACACCTGACAGCATCAGACTTATTTAATTGAATTAATTAAACTGGATGAATAATCACTGAATTCCTTTTGTGTGAAATTTGTCCTGAAAAGTAACATTGGCATTTGGAAATTGCAAGTAATTTGCATGGTAAAATACAGGGAAAATAGAAATCTATTTCAATTTTCTGTATGCCCTCCCCACTTCTCATATAAGGCAAAATGAACAGATCCTTGTAGCAGATATTTTCTCTTTTATAGTACAGACTTATGAGTACTTTTGTTAACATACAATTTTCAACAATTTTCTCACTATCACAAATGAATTTTTCTTATATGTGAAAAGTATTATATAAATTCTCACTTTCCCAAAAGAATTGATGTGACACCAAGTTTCCTAGAATCTCTAAGATAGATAAAACACTTGTTTCAATATTGATTACCAAGAAAATATGTTTATTTTCTCTATAATAACAATGCAGTTGTTTATAGGCAGAAATGAAAAAATGATTCAATGTAACAAAGTATCAGAAAAGTCTTTCATGCATATTTTTTGAATGAGGAATTTGTCCCTTTGTGATTACATGTTTCAGGCTTATGTGTAAGGTATGTAGTTAAGACTTAAGACATTTTATCAAGATAAATATTTGAAATTTTTATACATACAACTTTATATAGTACTATTTTAAAAAATGAAAATAAGATACTTCCTATATGCATGCTTTCCTAAGTCAAAGAAGAAATATGCAAGGTCTGTTTTTCTATGTTGTATCAAAAAGAATATAAACTGGTAACATGTTAACATATTCACAAAGCACTCACTTGCGGCACTTCCAATTTCTGACCATTAGGTTCTTTAAGATCACTAGGAGCGCATCATTTCACCTCCTTAGAGCTTTAATTCTTTTCTCCACACTCTGGCTCTCTTGCTACTGGAAAAACACAGGAATATCTACTATTGATAAATCACTATTAACAATAAAACTTAGTTCATTTTTAAAAATCTACATCCACACAGGAAACATATATATATATATATATCTTTTGACCAACCTTTTTCCTTTTGTGATGTGTAGGGAAAATTACTGTACTTTCATTCTTCACATGATAATCACTCAACAACATTTTTTGTCATCCCTATTGTGAAGAGAGACTGTTTACCATAATAAATTATGGTATTTGAAATCACACACCATTTAACAACCACATTCTTCAGGTTAATGAACCTTTAAATATGCAGGTTGGCCACACTTGAATTTTGTTCACTTTAAAATTATGCTTGATCCCTTCAGCCCTGATCCAAACACTTTCTTCAAGGTAGCCCTATTTATACATTTTCTTTGCATTCTTCAGAAATATTTCTACATAAGTAGTAACATTTGCTGCAGATAAATCTTAGGTATAATAATTTTCCAATTATTTAGAATTTATTTTCCAAAATACAACTGAAATATAAAATGTAATTAATGATTTTATAAAATGATTTATAAAGCAACTCAAGTAATTAAACTGATAGCAGAAGGAAAATTTTAGCATTCTAGATAAATTGTTTCTTTTTGATCTAAATTAGAGAAATGATAAGTATGTAAAGCTTTATAAAATGCTTTTTGAAAAAGCTATGATTCTGCTCCAGTATCCATATTAACAACATAGTAGTTAGATTTTTATTCTATATAAATTATACAAAATCCACTGGCATAACCCCATGCTTAATACCAGTTTATTATAGCTTTATTTCATAATATTGGATGTGTAAATGGAAACAGTGCCATCATGTGATACTTTTCAGGGTACTTCACTTCTTATATTCTCAAAGTCTGAGCATATAGCTACACACAAATAAGATTTCTCAGAAGAACAGGGAATGGCAGCACAATTCATCACACAGTGTTCTGCATCCTTATCCAACATTTATGATTTTTGTAAAAAAATTAAGAACACTTTTTATATCTTCCCTAAGTATAAACTTATTACTTACATTTGTGTATCTACATAAACACAGAGAAATGTCCCTTTTACTGAAAATCTACCAAGTATCCATTGTAGCTCATAAAATTCTTCTGTATTTGTATTTATTATCTATCCTTAAACATAAACACCCTCACTTCATTAATAGGTAAAACAATTATTTTAACTATGAAAAAACTAGCTATTGGTGAGAAAGCTAATTTGGAATTTAAATATCAACTCTAAACAAAAATTGTGTCAAACTTTGAATATAATCTTTCTGTTTTTCTTTTTCCAACTAAAGACAGCGTGCATACCTTGTCCACTAACTTAAGAAAAAAACAATATAAACTAAGTAGATTTGGTGAAAGGTGCAATAATTCCTTAAATTGCAAAGTCAGTTTTTAAAACTACATTAAATTTAAAAATATGTAATAATAGTAAAGATATATGAAAGCCTTATCATAAATCCAGTGATCCTTGCTCTATTCCTTGTAATTCACTCAGTTAAGGCCAATTAATTTTTTACAAAAACTTCCTTTTTTAATTTGATGGAGTGAATTTAGGAAATACTTTTCTTTTTAGACTTACTTCAATCAAATATAGTTTAAATTTTAAGGACAGGTATCTAATTTTTAGAGTCTCACATTATGGACACAGTGTTAACTCAGATTTTGAACATTAAAAGGGAATCAATTCTTATCACTTCTAAGGACTCATGGTTGACTTACACCATATTTCTTTGTGGTACACACATATTCTGAAGTATTTCATCCTAAAATTTTACCATAAAGTGAGAAAACAATAGCAATATGCTAAATTACAATGCAAGAGTTAAAAATATTGATGGTATTTAAAAAGCATTGCATAAGAAACTACCCTAAATATAATCATTTGCATATCCTTTGTGATATTTTATAGCACAGTACTAAAAATTTCACACAAAATGGATTTAAGGAAAAAAGGAATAAATGCCAAAAAAAACTTTTGTTCACGCAAGCATAAGTATAACTGCTTGTTTTTTGGAATGGTGAAAAGAACCTCTAATCACAGGAGCCTGAGGAGAACTTAATTATAGTCACTAGAAAAATTAAGGTAGGAAAATTTTAGCAGTAAGAAAAAGGTAAAAGTAGATGTAATTAAGCTCTTTGGGTCTAAAATTTCCTCTATTTTTAAACTAAACTAAGTGGAAGTTACAAATTGGTGACCAATTCTTCAAATGAGTAATATTTTTCTCTTCTAGGAAGGGAGTGGACCTCAAGGTTATTCTAACACTTCATGCTACAATTCCTATTACACTTTCCCTAAGTGATATAATACAGGGAATCAGTGGCAGGTGTTCCCTTGTTTTGTTTTTGTTTTGTTTTGCTTTTTCATTTGGAATTATTCATCTGAGTATAGATTCTCTGCTTTCTTTTTTCTAAAACTGTTTTATTAACAATCGTATCATTTGGTAAAGGAACCAACAATATCTTTTTCTTTTTTAAATGGGTCTTCTGTACATTATTCAATTTTTCCAATTTACAATGATCTTGGTATTTTTGTACTTCTTTTACAGAAGCAATCGACAGAAGTCTTGATATTTATAAATAACCTCACATGCTTTGCGTCTAGAAAAATATTTACATTGATATTTCTTCACGTTCAGTGGCGTAAGAGCCAGCCTCACAAACTCTTTTAAAATTAGTCCTGACTGATTATTTCACAAACCATAAAACCCAAGGAAAGAGTACTGATAGTTATAAATGGGGCAAAATTTCATCCCAATCCACATTTGTTTTTAGAGCTATAATTGAATCTCAGGTTTTTTTTCTTGTAGCATAGCAATAGATGGAATTAAGAAAAGGAGTTGCTCTGAAAAGACAAAAATGTGAAATATACTGAATTTTAAGGCAAGAATTTCAAAACAGCTTTAAATATTTCAGAATACAGTAACAGATAAAAAGCTGTATATCAAGTCAATTTGACAGTTGTATCTTCAAGTGTTAAAACCAATCCTCCAGGCTGAAAAATAATGATAGAACTCTTGTGAAGCAGCAATTACTTACAGAGTGCCCAAATCACCAGTTTCTTTCATAATTATAGATCCATTTCATGATAAACAAACAACGTTCAGGTTAAAGTACTGTATTTTAATAAATGGTCATCTACAAAATTATTTAACAATTAAAGCTGCACATGCTCATATTGTTTATTAAACCATTTCACTATTCCCAGTTCTTCTAATACCCTGTACCACCTTCCAGAAACTTAAATTCATAAACATAGAGTACTGAAAGAATATGAATTGGTGGCTTCAAGTGGAGCTAATCAATGTTAGTAATTTAGTAGATGAGTATGACTTTATGTTTGTTAATAGAGGCTTGTCACTTGTTCTGTATATGAGACGTGACTGCTGAAAATGTAAGAAAAGACTTGCTGCACTTACTCCAGTTAAGAATATTTGATATTTTATAAAACTATTGTTATTCCTTGGAGAGAATAAACAGTCTTTCCAGCCTGAGTACAATATGACACAAACTCTTGCACATCCAACCCAATGACCAACTCATATATTTCTTGATAAGGTTGCCAAAGATATTGAATTTTACACCTCATATTTTATGTTAATGCTTAATCTTCGTGATTACTGCAAACACAGCCTTAATTTATTCTAAAGTAATATGAAAATAAAAGATCTCTTTTACATTTTTATCACTGTGATACTATTTTTACTTATTCATTATTTCCATCAAGTTTCTGAGACATTTTTGAAGGGAACTGTAAAACAGATTATAACAGAACTCTATCATATGTTTAGGTAGTGTAAATGTTTTCGATCAATTATAAAACTGAATTATAATTTACATGTATATTTTTATAGTTTCTAAATTATTTTAATCATTGAGATCTCTTTTTCCTGTTTATTATAAAGCATTGTCATAAAGTGTGTTGCCTGGGCGTGTACTCTATTTATTTCAATACTAATTGATGAAAATTTAATAAATATATAATAAACTTCAGCACAGACTTTAATTAGTGCTACCCAATGACTTTCTAAGAATAAAGTATACAAAGGCTTTTGATATTCAACACTAAGTTATGGGAATGATTTCTAAATTTTTGTCAGATTTCGGTATTTCATATCTCATCTAACTTAAATAAAGAATGAAAGTAGGCTCAACAAAAAGGATATTTGTTTAATTTAAAGGATGGCACTTCAAAAAGGCAACATGGTGTATACAGAAGGAATTTGTGAAACTAGAAGTAACTTAAATATTTTATTTGTTCTATGTAAATCCTTTGATGTAAAAGTCATTTTGTAAAACAAAACTATTTTGCTTAAAATATCTAAAATTTCCATAAAATTGACATTTATCAGGTAAACTCTTAATAGCCAGTCACTTATATCTGCCTTCAATAATCAGAGAATTAACTCTGAGACTGATTTGTATCCAGTGAGACATTATAGTCACCATCGTAACTGGTTTCAAGGAAACCACTTATATGTGTATATCATCAGGCTCATAGTACACTGTAGTTGTGGTTTTTAATTTTTTACATTTTTTATATCTTGTCAAGGTTTATGTCAGTGGCCCCAAGCCTCATGTAATTATGCATTTGTGATTGGTTCATCGTCTAGCACGTGGATTGGTGGTGTGAGTGCTACACCCGCCTAGGGGTGGAGCCAAGATATGATGTAATGGCAGGCAGACGGTGTGTCTCTCTTGCTGGTTTCCACCTTGCTGTTTGCAGCCACCATGAACTGCAGCCCCGCCATGCCACCCTGCCTTGGAGCCAACTGAGTATGGACTGAAATCTCCCAAAACTGTAAGAAATAAACCTTTCCTTTCCCAACTTTGGGCATCAGGTATTTTGTCTCAGTGATGAGTAAAAAGTAACTAAGACATACCTTTAGCATGGGAAATGATCAAAACTAAATTACAGTGCTAAATAATTCTGGTCTTGTATCTATAGTCTTTTTGGCTTATACTTTTAAAAAATATTAAAATCAAACACATATAGGAAAAAATCATTCTCTTATTTTAAAAAATGTATAAGGAAACTGTGTATATCTAATCTAACTAATTTTCCTCTATAAAGTGTCACTATTAAAGATTTAAACCATAATAATCAGTTTTTCTTAAATTTATCATCAGTCGGATGCACATATATTATTGTATATATACAGAACATGCACTACTTTTTTTCTTAAGATATACTTTGCTTATTCTGTCAATGTGATATTAAATAGAAATGTATACTTTAAAAAAAATGATAGCCAACTACTATTCACTGTGGATGAATCATTTCTAGATTTTTGATAGTATAAACAAGTAGTATCCTAGTTTGTTATCTTGTGGGGTACAAATATTATAAATACCAACTTATCAAATGTATTGTTTTACTTTATATAACTATATATAAAATATATTATAAATATATAGTATACAATTACACATATTATACAGTATAACATAGTGACATGTAAAATATAATACACTATAATATATATTATATAGTTATACATATTACTAATATATGTCATATAATTATGTATTATATATAATATACATATATATATTTATATATTTTAATTTACACTAACTTATATTAGTTGCTTTCCTCATAGCCCATGTGTAGACCTCTGATAGTCTGTTCTCCTACAGGTCACTCACTTTATGTTTATGATTCTTGTAAGTCTCTCCACAATTATAAAATCTTTCTACTATGAAGCCAGTATGCCCTACACTGAGGTATTCTTTCTATTACAAACTTAACCTTTGCTAAGGTTCACATGTGCCTCATAAATATGGAATGAAACTTTCTAATGCTAGAGTGTAAGCTGTTAGACAAAGTAGTAGATACACAAATAGCCACAATAGCTTCAAGGTTAAGTCTTATAATGTTCTAAAATGAGCAATGTGAAAGAGTAAATATCATTATTTAGAATGGTTACTAAACTTTTATTAGTGAAAAATATCTGTAGATTTGCATGAAGATAAAGAACTATTCATTATGAGGACTTAAGTTAACTGAAATCAGACTGAAACCGACTAACACTTTTTCCTACACAAGTAAAACAACCTAAAAGAAAAATGAAACAATTTTTTAAAATTGAAATCAAGCACCATTCTGAGAAACTGAAGCAGTTGGGTTATAAGTGTGAAGAAAACCCTGGACAATTCAGCCATTTAGGTAGACGTTAACGCAAAACAAAATAAGGGCTAGGGATATAGCTCAGTGTAACAGTGTTGGATTCAATTCTCAGTACCATAAACTACAGAATTAAACATTAAACTCACACAATGAAAGTCGTGGAATGAATCACTATTGTAGATTTATATAAAGTCAAAGGCCCGTGCTCATAATTGTTTTTTCTTTGTACCAAGAGTCAAACTCAGGACCTCGCGTTTGCCATGCAGGTGCTGTGCCACTGAACTATATTCCTGATCCTGTTGAAATACTGTTTCTCAGATAACTCTGGATTTTACTGTCTGTGATAATCTTTTTATTTCTCCATCATCACAGGGAATAAAGTGCTATTGATTATTTATTTCTCCAAATAAATAAAAGCAAATGGCAATCCTCAGTCTATTTTTTTTTTGTAGATCAAAAATGCAATGTACTTGCTCAGTAAGAGTGTTCAAATCATGTTGAAGTTCATGCTTTCAAAACAGTCTGCTAATAAAGACTAGCTTTTCTAAAGATGTACACACAGAGACACAAAGATATCTTGATCTTTTTAACTATTTCCTCTTTATTAACATAAATGCCCAGAAGGGAAAATTCCATAGAATCACTGATGTATAGAGCCACTCACCACCAACTGTGTGAACTCATAGTATACTAATATTAGTCTGTTCATTATTTCAAGGGATTTTTAAACTGCTACTCTCCTTAACATAAGCTATCTATTTTTGCTCCCCCAATGACAGATGAACTTTGAGGTAGACTGGTTTAAAAAATTAAAAACAAAAGCAAAAGAAAAAAAAACAAGGACTAATAAAAGGTAAAAGTTGTCTATTTCCATATAATGGTAATAGAATGTAAGGCATGGATTGAAGATTATATAGTTTACTTACTTGTTGTATGTTCAAGTTTTGTTCTACTTATTTGAAGTGTCCTGTTTGAACCCTCATGTACAAGGATTATAATGATTATTGCATCGCCTTAAAAACAACCAGAAGATAATGTTATCAAGAAAATAAAAAATCAAATTGATTTGTTATTTAATGTGTGTAACATTAAATCAAGAGATACCTAGGGGCATTTTTTGTGTAATAGACCTAACAGGCAAAACATTTATTGTATGATGTTTGCTGCATGTTATTAACTGGGGAATAAGAAGAAAAATTCTGTGCCACTTTATTTTTTCAGTTTATTCATTAATATATTCACTCAGTAAGTATCTGAAAAGATATGACCCAGCTACTGCTATCTGGTAAAAGAAGACTGGACACAGTCCTTCATAAATCAAACATAAAATTAATAACTGTACAATATATCAGTTCAAGTTGTGACCATGATGTGAAGAGACAGTACAATATACAATGGAATCCAATATCAGATGGACACAGAAGCTTTCTAAAAGATGTGAATCTCCGAGCTCCAAAAGATAAAGGATTAAAGGTCACTAGCAAAACATTGTGAAGCAGGAGGGAAAATAGCCCATGCTTATGTGTGCCACTGAGGAAAGAGGGGCCATCTGGAGAGATTTCCCATATAGATAAGAAAGAACTGCTAACCATAGTATGCCTAACATATTTAGATTCCTTAGAGATAAATGTCATACGCTGCTTAGTAAAAAGCTAAATTTCTTGAAAGTCAGTATTTTAATTTTTCTTCAATTTAATCTGTGGCTATAGTAGGTGATTAGAAATGGCTAATTTGATTATTTTTCTAAGTAAATTATGGTCAGGCTCAAAAACAAATGCAGTGTCTCTATCTGACAAAAAAAGATGTAGAGCATGCATTACAGTATACTAACTTTTACTTTGGCTTCACTGCTTCTTTGTAGGAACTGAAGTAAAGAGACATCTCAGAAATACAATGTCTAATAAATAATGAAAAAAATTCAACATCACCGGCTATTAGAGGAATGCAGATTAAAACAACACTAAATTTCATATTATTCCAGAAATGGCTATCATATAGAAATCAATAACAACAAATTTTTGCAAAGCAAGGGTGCAGGCAAAAAGAAATCCTACATTTTGGGTGACGATCTTAGTATAACCTCACAAAATGGAAACTAGAAATCCCATTTGACCCAGATTTTCCCCTTCTAGGTATATTACAAGGATACATGCATAACCATGCAGTGATACATGCATAATCATAATAACTAAATATTGGAAATGTCCTATATATCCATCAGCAGATGAACAGATAGGGTGATACTTACATACAGTGAATACTGTTCTGCTATTAAGGGTAAATTTGAGTAATACGTAGGAAATGAATGCACCTTGAAACTATACAGTTACATGAGATAAATCAGAAGAGTTTAAATATCATATGGTTTTCTTAGATGAGAAATCTAAAGTATAAATAAATCAAATAGGAAAATAATATGACAGATAATAGGAAACAGAGAAAAACAATTTTGCAAATTTGGAAGGGGACCAAGGGATGAAGGAAACTGGGGGCGGGTGCGGAAGGGGACGTAAAAAAATTAAACTGTGCTATGTACATGTACCATGCATCAGAGGAAAATAACTAACCCTTATGTATCACCAACATATACCAGCAAAAATAAAAATAAAGAAATTTGAAAATAAATATTTGGCCTCATGCATCCTTAGCAATGAAAGTAAATCCTAGATCCCCCCACCACAAACAACTAGCAAATGCTCCAATAATAGCCACAAAGCATTTTACAAAGATAAACTTTAAGACCTTGAATTCCTAATTAGCAAAGTGATAATTTCATTTTAGATTCCTGAAATAATTTTTCAAAAGGTTTTTGCTCTTTCCTTTTATCCTATCTAACCTGTTCTAATGACTAGCTAAAAATCAAGGGCCATCTGTTCTGACAACATCCAATGCAGGCACCTTGACAAAAACCCCAACTTCATGTGACTCCTATATAATTTTTCTAAGTTAAGTTAGATTTCAGAACTTCACATTCTTCCTGAAACATTATAAACTTTGTACTCTTTGCTACCTAATCCTTATCAAACCTCTAGTTGAAAGAAAAAAAATTATGAAGGATTGCCTTAATGACATACACCACATCAGTTACTTGGGCCAGATACTTTGAATTTCATATTTTAATCAGATCAGACCATGGATGAACCTGTTTTAACCATAAAGGCAATGTGTTAGCACCTTTAACGTTTTTATTGAATGCTTGACAAATGCAGACTGATACAGGTAATGGTTATCTGTGACTACTGATCACACATTACTCTCTATCACACAGTGTTTCTTCTTTCATAAGGATGAAGATAGAATTTGCACAGGCCTAAGTATCTGGAAAATTAGGATTCCTTTTGACTACTATTTTTCAAGAAATATTATAGACAGTATTCATCTTACAATTATGTTGCCTCCTTTAATTTACTTGCAAGGTGGACCACAGGTAGACCTGTGATACATTGTAGGATTGAACAGGCCTAAACAGAACGTATCTCTAGGCGGTGTTCCCAACTGACCTTCACTATTTTCAATACCCATGATTTTGATTATTTATTTTCATGTTTCTATGTTGATCAGAATCTTTCAGAAATAATAGAATATGCAGATGGAACAGGAAATATAATGCTTGTAGGTATCTTAGTATTTTCAGCAAATTGCTTTAAAAATTCAAGAACTTTATCATTCTTATTTGTTTTCTAATTTAAATTCTCCTAGTATTTATGAAACTCACTTTATAACCCAAAACAAAAATTCTTTTTGTTTGCATTTTGTACATATTGATAGCAAGAGTTAAATCCAATTTTAAAAAAATACATCAGAGGATACATGAGTTAAAATAAGGTATAGAATCAAAAAATTTCATCTATTAGTGTTGTTAACTTAAATTCAGATAAATCTGTATAAATATCAAAATTAGAAACAATGAGAAATACCTAGCCTTTTGTATTGTCCACTATTTTGATCTTCTCAAAAGCTGAAGGACAACTCATATTAAGTTGAGAACATTTAGAGAATATGTATCAATATTAAGATTACTTACATTAAAATTAAAGTTATTCATAATGTTGAATACTGGAAGTTTAATGTAAAATGTATAAATTTCTCATTGCTCATGTATTTTATAATCTATGGCAAAACAATTACTAACACAAATAAACAATAAGCAAAGGTCAGTTTTTTAGAATCTTACTAAGTTACCAAGACAAATATGCTGATGTAAGATAAAATGATGAGTATGTAGTTTCATTTCTATAGTGAGGATCTGTTATTAAACCCCATTAATAGACAACAGTGGCCAAGAAGAATATTTGGGAATGGGTAACGTATTCAAAACAGGTACAGCCACTAGAAATCATACTCATAAGTGAAATAAATCATACTTGCATGTGTAAACACCATATTGTTCTGTAAGTGTAAAAAACTGAAAGACTAAATAAGATCCAAAAGTTACACTAGATATAGTAAAAGGGAAAGAAACTGTTCAGAGGGAAATTATACTGTTTGATCAATCTTGCACGTTTGTATCTGGTAGCCTGAGCAATTACTTTGAGGAAACAATATTCAATATAACAAACACTGTTAAATTTCTGTCATCTTGTTTTGAAATTCAGTATCACCATTGTTTTTGTTGTTGTTTTTGTCATCATTTTGCTTTTGCTGTTGTTTGTTAATTGTTTGCTTCTTGATTTTTCTGTTTTCTCCTCTTAAAAATAAAACCTCAAAACACGTACATCTCATATGCAACTAGAAACAGAAGGAATGACAACTGTAAGAATGTGAGGGGGAAAAGAGAATCATAAATATGAACAAGTGGTAATTTCATAAAATGTACAGAAGAGAGAGGCTAGACACAAGGCTACTATAAATTTCTCCCAAAAAATGAAATTAAGTTTGAAATGTGCAGGGAGCACAAAGAAGTAAACATAGGCTACTCCAACAGGACCCGAGCACAGAATCTGTATCTAAAGAAAAGTTGGGATGTGGTTCATTAAGCAGGAGAAGGACTTTTCAGAAGAATACTATGAAACTATAAAAGCAAACATTAGAGGGGAACTTCAGATTTATAATGCTAAGCTTAAAGAAAAGTAAATTCCAGTAAAAGAAAAATCCAAAAACAGAATCTGTATAAAGACTGTGATGGGGCCAAAATTACAGTGATTGACTTTGAAAAATCAAGCAGATGGTGATATAATGATTCTAAACTATTGATAGGCATATGGATTGATACAATTTTTATAGTGAAAAGTACAGAGTCTGTTGAAAAGTTCTAAAATAGTGTTTAGTAACTCCAAATTGAACATGCTACTTCAAGTTTACATCTAGAAAAGCCAAAGAACTCTGTCTCTGTTTCTTAATAAAGCACTGAACATATCTAAAAACCTCAAAGTTATGACAACTTAACAGGCTTTAGAGTGCTTTCATAGTATTTTGATATTATTTAAATAAAACCAAAATAAAAGAGCATTGGAAATTAAGTTGTTTTTGAATGGTCAATAGGAAATGAATTATTTATTCTAAAATGAGTATTTGAACAAATTAGGAAAGTGGAAGGTACAGTATCTCCTTTTAAAGTGTCACATTTTGGGGGCAAATCACTGTAATTCTTCCTTAGCATGATTACTTTTTCCAAGTAAGAAGAACACCAACATATGTAATACAACATATCAACAGACCCCAAAACAAAAATCATACAATCACCTCAACAGACACAGAAAAAGCATTTGACAAAGTCCAACACCCATTCATGATAAAAATTCATGCAGAAAAATTGAATACATGGTCATTATCTTTAACTGATAAAAACTGTCTATGACAAAGCAACAACCAACATCACATTAAATGGTCAAAAACTGAAAATTTTTATTCTAAAATCAGGAACAAAACTGAAAGCTTTTATTCTAAAATCATATGTTCACAATCACCACTCCTATTCAATATAGTTTTGGAAACACTAACAAGAGAAATTAGACAAGAGAAAGAAATAAAAAGAGTGAAGACAGGAAAGGAAGAAGATAGAAATCATTATTTGCAAATGATACGATGCTCTACACAAAAGATCTCGAAAACTCCACCAAAAGACTTCTAAATTTAATAAAAAATTCACTCACAAAGCTGGATACAACGTCAACACTCCAAAATCAATAGTATTCCTTTACACAAATAACAAACTCACCGACAGAGACACAGAAGGGAAAAACTCCTTTTGAAACAGCACTGAAAAAAATGACATACTTAGAAATCAATCTAACAGAGGAAGTAAAAGATCTCTACTCTGAAAACTATAGTACTCTGAAAAAGGAGATTGAAGAAGATATCAGAAAATGGAAAGATATGCCTTGCTCTGGGGTAAAAAAAAAAGTCAACATACTAAAAATGGCTGTATTTCCAAAATTTCTATACAGAATTGATACACTCTGAATTAAAATACCATAGCATATCTCATAGAACTAGACAAAAAATTCATAAAATTCATTTGGAACCAGAAGAGACCTAGAATAGTAAAAACAATTCTAAGCAAGGCTGGACCCTGACTTGAAATTATACTATAGAGCTGCTATGATAAAAGCAACATGGTAGAGACAAAAAAGCCCAAAAAACAAAACAAACAAAAAAACAGACATGAGAATCAATGGAACAGATTAGAAGATGCAGAAATAACTCCAAATTTACTGAGTCATTTTATTTTTTAAGCCTTTTTTTTTTGGGGGGGGGGCTGTACCAGGGATCTAACTCATGACCTTGTGCTTGCCAGGCAGGCACTTATACACCTGAGCTAAATCCCCAGAATTTCATCTTATTTTTGACAAAGGGGTCAAAGATATTCACTGAAAGAAAGATAACCTCTAATAAATGGTGATGGAGAAACTGGCTTTCCACATGCCAAAGATCAAAAACCCATGTCTATCACTGTGCAATAAACTAAAGTGCAATGGTTTAAAGATCCAAATGTTAAAACAGAAACATTAACTCTGCTGGAAGATAAAATAGGCGGAATGCTTGAAGACATAGATATAGACATAAACTTCATGATAAAACCTTGATTGCACAGGAAATACTATGAAGAATCAACAAATGGGATCTAATTTTATTAAAAAGCTTTGGCACAGCAAAAGAAATCACTAACAGTGTGAAAAGATGACCCACAGAGTGTGAAAAATTTTAGTCAGTTGTTCCTTAGACAAAGACTAATATCTAGAACATCTAAATAATTGAAAAAAATCACATCCATCAAATTTAGACTGAGTACAAAAATGACATCTGAGATGTATATACATTTCTCAGATGAAGGAGTAGAAATGGCAAATAAGTTTTATGAAAAAGTTTTCAACATCAGTAGTAATTCAGGAGATGCAAGTTAAAACAACACTGAGATTCCATCTCACTCTAGAAAGAATGAGTATTATCAAATCAATCAATAACAAATGCTGGTGGGGCTGTGGGGGTAAGGGAACACTTCTCCACTGTTGGTGGGAATGTAGACTGGTGTGGAGATTGCTCAAAAAACTAGAACTAGAGGTTCCATTTGAACCAGCTATTCCCTTTCTTGGTATTTTCCCAAAAGAATTAGAAACATCATACCAGCAATATATGTGCACCCATGTTGATAGCACAGTTTGCAACAGCTAAATCTTGGAAACAAACAAAATTCCCATCATTTGATGAGTGGACAAAAAAGATGTGTTTTTTAATACAATTGAGTACTACTTAGGCATAAATGAGGACAAACAAGACATTTATAGCTAAACAGATGGACCTTGAGAACACACTGTTAGGTGAAACAAAGTGAACAATCACTTGTAAAATCTTATTGACTCTGGCATGAGAATTTGAAAGCGTAAAGAAGACCCAAAATTGTGAAATAGGAAGAAATTGTTCAAAAGAAAAGGAGAACTTGTGACAGGGAGGGGGAAAGGAAGAAAAGGAAAAGGAAAACATGGGGAAAGAAGGATAAAATGGAAAAAAAGCTTTATAAATAAAGAGAGGAAGAGGGATTAAAGGGAGGGGAGCTGAATGAGAAAAAAGAGAAAGCAAGATATATTATGTACAGATACAATTTCCCTATAAAGAATGTGATTACTATGTATATTGTACCAATAAACTTAATATTGCAAAAAATAAAGATGATCTATCATGCAGCAAAAGAATTTTGCATGATCACATAAATCAGTACATAAAATATAACATGATAAATTTAATTCACGCTAATCATTTCTTTTAAAAATATGACACTAACAAATGAAAATACCAAGTTTGTTTAAGGCAAAATAAACACATTCCTTTCAATGTAAACTGTAATCATAGGAATATGTGACCTCAAATACAATATATACCCATTAAATTGTATAGATTTGTCACTTTATTTAACTTATTTTTGTCAATAGTCTTGCCTGTATAATTGTAAGAATAAACAAGATACATGCATTTAATATAGTTATTGAGAACTAAGACTATATATGCTTCAGTGTTATTTTACATAACAGCAAGAAAATATTAAATTTTAAAAAAGTAACAGAATGATTCAATGAAATCCAAAAGATTTATTTTACATATCAATGAAATAACTAAAATATGAAACTAAGTGTGCACAGCACACTGGAGATAGCAAAGTCTGCATACTAGCTTTACTTTCTTCATTACTATCTGTAAACATTAAGTTGTTGGCTTCTTAATTACTTCTCATATACAGTCAGTCTAAAAATATTTATTTTGAAAATACATTTTCAGATTTTAAAATGAAATAATATAAATAAAAGTAATTGGACCTGATGCTAAAACCCTTGAACTTGTTTTATATATATGCCATCATGACCCTGGTAGGCTGGGAAGCATCTTGAAAATTAAAATTGCATTTTGCACATTTCTCTGTTATGTATTTTCTCTATAAATATATATTTGTTAAAAAAGAAAAAAGAAATGGAGAAAATGTCCTGGGATTATGAGATGCTGCTCCCAAAGTCTTTTGCTGCAGGATTCCTGATAATTTCCGATGCAAACTTTCTTAATCAGAAAACATCATTTAAAAGCTCCCAGAATAGGAGAATAGCTGCAGAATAGCAAGCCTCTTTGTCACATGCCCTTTTCAAAAAGGAAGCCATCGGAATATTCCTTTTGTCACAGAAGTGTAAAACTGGTAGTCTGTCTGGAAAAGTTCAAACAGTGGGGAAAAATCCAAGATAATACTTTATCTTAGAATTTTATCTCACATTTAATAAAAGTAAATATTTCCCTAGGAGCACAGCAACTTTCAGGACTTAGGAGTGAAGCATTGGTGAGGATCAGGCTTTCCATTTTTCCCACCTCCCCAGCCTGCTGCCTCCCCCAGTCTCCAAGTTTTCCAGAAGCTAAAAATGTACTGCTTTCTTGGAATGGGTCTTCACAGACGGTGGCTTTGTATCAGGAGGAATCCCATGTTTTGGGTAACTGACAAGATTGCTCAGGGTAACCTGAGAATGGAGACTGAGAGATGCCACAAGCAGCACCCAGGCAGCTATGTGGCACAAGTGAGTCTAACAGTTGTCGGAGACGGTGAAAACGATTCTTTAAATATTTAGAGGATACAGAAGTTCTTTGTGATACACAGAGTGCAGTGATCAAACCATGAGAAGATTTTAGGCCCCTGTGACTCAGTATTTGAGTGTATTGTCAGTATATAAAATGAACAAGGAAGTCGTCACAGAATAAAATTGGAGCAAGGAAATAGAAAACAAACAAACAAATATGGAATGCTGTGACTTCAAGAATTAGCTCTAGAATACTGGCAGCAAATATTAAATGACATAAGAACAGAGCGGTTTGGGGATAGCTTCTACCTGACCATAATCATGGAACATTTCAAAGAAGGAGAGCATTTCATACAGTCTGAAAAGTCGTACTGATAGAGAATATAGAAGGAACAGATACTGCAAAGGCGCCAGGAAGGGAACAGCCATGATGTGTTAAGAAACAGAAAAAAAGACAACAGGGTGATTTAGCAGAATTAGGAGAGGGGGAGCGGATGGAAAATCGGATTGTCTTGCATATCATTTTAAACATCGTAATTTTACTTTATGCTATAAAAGAAAAAAGTATCATGCCATTTCCAGGACAATGTATAAAACTGAAGATCGTCATATTAAATGAAATAAGCGAAACTCAGACAAAAATCACTTTTTTTTTTTCTTCTGTGTTAAACCTGGGAAGAGGGAGCAAACATGAAAGTAAAAGGGAGGTTGTTAGAGCAGGGAGAGGGGAGAGAAGAATGGTAAAAGAGTATAATGGTGATGGTGGGTATGGTCAAGGTATTTTATATGCATTTAATGAATGATCAAATTGATCAAAAATACACATGAAATGGGTTATTTTAAAATGGAAATACAAATGAAGGAAGGTTCTGTGGTGATTACCTGATGAATATATAGTGACTGGAGGCTCAGTGGAAGCCCCTCTGGATTTTCCTTGGGAACAATGATTTACTCTTCACGAATTCAGTGACTTCATAGAGCAGATGACAGTGAGAACTGACTATATCCATATGTGTGTACACAGTATTTTTTTCTTTTTTCTCCTTTTCATGTGTGTGCATGGGTGATGCTTTAGATTCATCCCAGGGCTTTGAGCATGTTAGAGAAAATACAATACTCGACCACTATAACACATTCCCAGGTATGTGATTTTCATTTCCATAATGAGTTAAGCCTTTCATAATAACATCCGGTATGTCCATCAGTTGATGAATGGATAAAGAAAGTGTGTTATTTACACAGTAGAGTACTACTGTGCCATAAAAAAGATGTTTGAGTCATTTGCAGAAAAAATGAATATATGTTGATATCATAACGTTAAGTGGGATAAAGTCATACAAGCTCAAATATCATATGACTTTTCTTGTATGAAAAACCCAAAGATAACTAAAGAGTAAAAAAAAGATAGGTAATAGCAAATAGGGAGAAACTACAGATATTTTGTAAAAGGGAAGGCAACCAAGACATGGGGGGCAGGTGTTGGAAGGCAAGAGAAGTGACTAAGAAAGGGTCACAATGTGTGAGGTACTAGTGCCAATTCTCCAGGAGCAGTGTCATCAGTATATGCTGCAAATGTGATAAAAGATGAAAAATGAAAATAAATAGACAAAAACGAATCAAATCTGCTCTTACTAGTTGTGTGGGCTTTGACAATAACACCTATGCTATTCAGGTTCTGTTGCTGTTGTTGTTGATGGTGTTTTATTTTTGTAAAATCCACATTCTTGAATATTAAACTACAAAATGAACTTAACACAAAGCCCATGATTTTATTTGCTCAATGAACATTAGTTTTCTCCTGCTCTGTATTAAACTCCCAGGGAATTTCTGATAAAATTCCCTTACGGGAGCTTTAAATAATGAAGCGTGGTGGAGTTTGGGTAAAAACCACTTCCGGGGCAGCCATGACCCTCTGGATTGGCATCTGTGTGTTAGGAAGGCAAAGCCTATGTACCCTGCTGACAAAAACCGTATAAGGATTTTCAGGCAAATATTAGGATGCTTAATATTGTTGTTTGTTGTTTGGGGACCACTTATGTTCCAAGATTAAGCCACAATGCATTGAGGATCCTTAAACAAGTAGGTATATATAAAATCATAACAGAGGTTATAAAAAACAGCATTGCTTTGTCCATTTTCTGAATAGTTGAGACTTAGTATAACATTAAAGTCAGACCTCACAAAACACGTAACTGTTGATAATGATGAGCCAAGCAGGACATTAAGAATAAAACATTTTCCTAATAATATAGATATTCCTCATTTTGTACTTCCTTTCCAAATTCACAGTGTTTTCACTTGTTTAGTCTTGCCCAGTATGTGCTTAGGAAGTAGTTACTCTGTACCTGCACGAGGGTAAGTATGAGGGACACAAAAATGAGTGAGGCGCAGCTCCCATTCTTAGACTTCCACTTGGAGGAGTCTTTTTCAGAAGGGTGCATATGTCTGTCTTTATAACACACATTCATTCTCATCACATCACACATTCTCATCGTCTATTAAAGTTGCTGCATGGCGACTGCTCAGGTGGCTCTGAGTACAGCAGGTCTATGCTTTACACAGCTTCAATGCTGTCTGACAGATGCAAAGAGCAGAGGCACAGCTGTGACACGACCCACAGCCATCGCCAGCTGGGCAGGGCTGCATGGATGGAAACTTCATTTGCAAGAGTTTTAGTTACACTTGTGAGTGGGAACAAATTTTAGAAAATTAGGTAAAACATAATTCTGCTCCAATGAACTAAGCTATTGTTTTTTAACAGTTATGATGACATTTCATAGTAAAAAGAAAAATTACATTGCTACTCAAAATGTAAAGCCGTAGAAATAAAGATTCACAGAATATTCATCCATAGTGGAGTCATTGTATTTTCTACTTTATTCTGTACTTTTATCCTATTCTATTCACTTCTATTTTGTACTATTCTATTCTATTCTATTCTGCTATTATATTTACATTTTTAAAATGCCAGCTATAATCTACTAAATTGATTTTACGAACCATTATTGAAAGACAATTTTCATCTTTTCATAAATATGTTGAAAATAAAATGTTGAGTTATAATTATCCTAAGTATATAACATGTTAGATAACACTTTCTCTTTTGAAGCATTATTAACATTACCCCAAATTATATAATTTTAAGTAATGACATTTTTCAAAGATTGGCCTATGGTACATTAACTACTTCACTAAAGTGAATACATGGAATTATATTCTGGGTAACATGTACCCCGAACTTTTCCTTTTGTAGGCTCAGTAACTTCTCCAGAAAGATGTTCCAATGGAGAATATTTTAACATTAAAGTCCTAAAAGTCATTAAAAGTCATAAAATGCAAATAGTGGTTCTTGTGACAATTGACCCTGTTTTCTGTTAGCCTATGATCAAAGTCTTTTAGGATCTTTTATTTTTGAGACTTTGGTCACAGAATGCAATGCTACACATTCATTTCATCAAATTATGAACTCAGGGTGTTTGGAGACTTATGTTATTCTCCAACAGGCTCTGCACACTGTATGTGATTATCACAAAGCTGTCTTACACAAAGTATCTTACTTTCTCTGCTAAAATAGTGGGTTGCAAAATATTCTTGCAGACAATATGCAAAGGTAGGAGGTGAACCTCTACAGCAATCTTTTGATGGATCCTCTGGGAGCCTCTCAAATTTTCACAGAACTTATTAGGTGCAGTGGAAATAAGAGGCTTTTGGTTTCTTTGCGCTAGTCCGTTTCTCAGGGTTGAGTGTATAATGGACAACATTGAAGAATGAGGTCACATTACTTTTCAAGACTGGCAGCAAACAAAATGATGGATTTCCCAAGATAACTGCAAGCATGTTGCATGTGGTGTAACATATGCATATGATCTGTCCATATTATATCATGCCTGTCAGCTTTGGGGTGAAGAGAGCAATGCAAAATGCTGATGCTTAGGCTGACTGCTGTGGTGTAATTCAATCCTTTGTCTCTGATCCAGTCATCTGGTATGTCCTACCTGTATTTATACAACAATCATAGGCTAATTTGTTTCAGACGCTAGAAGAGTAAAATCAAATTCTAAAACTGAGAATTTTAATAATGAGGACACAAATCTGAGACATGGCTTTCTGAAAGAAGAAGGGAAAAGACTGAATGAGTAAACTTTGAAAACAATGAAAAACTTTCTGGGATCTATTTGTGTATGATCCTAACCAAGTACATTGTAAAAACTAAATAAGAATCAACAAATGGAAATTAATCAATGTGTAGAGGTTGAGCAATGAAAGACAAAACTAAAACAAGTTGCCCAAATGATGCCTTAGTTGTTCTTCACTGTTCTAAGGGAAACCAGAAAAATAGGCTGTTTTCTTTTCATCAGGATGGCAAGTCAGGTAACCACAGCCAAAAGGTACTGTGACTGTGGCTAATGAATCATGGAATCCTCAAACCTAAAATAGTGTCTACTAGTCAGGAGCTCTGTATTCTATATGGAGATGCTGATGAACCGAAATCATTAAATTTCATTTGACTGAGTAGCCAGGATATGATCACTCAAAAGTGAGAGTAAAAACATCATACAAGAGGATACTTGCATAACCACCTATGTGGTGGCACAATTCACCATAGCTAAACTGTGAAAACAATCTAGATGCCTGTCAACAGACGAACAAAGACAATACTGTACAGAATACGATATTGCATATTACAATATATTCTATAATTCACATTAATAAACATCATTTACAAACACACACACACACACACACTAATGTAATATTATAAAGACATAAAGAAGAATGAAATAATTTCATTTTCGGGAAAATAAATGGAGCTATCACATTTATTGAAATAAGTCAGACTTAGAAATTAAACATCACGTGTTTTATAAAAGAGACCTAAAATTTAAAAATCAAATAAATGAATGAATAAAATAAAGGAAATATGACAGGAAGCTAGAAGGTGGACTGATTGGGATGGGAGAAGGTGTTGGGGGAGGGGAGAAAGAAAGGAAGCAGTAATGGGATTGAAAATGACCAAAATACATCAAATTCACAGACCAATTTCTCACCAATAAACCTCACCACTATATATTGAGAGCACTCATACATCTGGCCCTGACTACGTGCAACTTGACTAGTAAGGGAAACAGAACAGTGGATGTATATGTGTGAAGGTTCCAAAAACTTCCAAGAAAAGACAGCAGTGTTCAGACTCAAAACAAAAGAAGCTCTTGGGTAAAAGAATGTCCATCGCCAGAGTTAAAGAGATGCTAATGTTTGAACTCCAACTACAACTGCGAAAAGTCAACAATGAAAAGTAAAAATAAATAAGAGTAATAAAGTAAAAAGAACTTCAAGTACTTGTGCTTCCAAAGCAAGAACAAAAAACAATTTTTAAAGACTGCAATTAGTTTTACTTTTCATTGCATCTACTGTAATGATTTCTATCAAAAATGTCTCCCAAAAGCTTCATGTGCTCAGAATCAGGCTTTTGGGGATTCTAAAATGGGATAATTCTTGTCTTTGCTTCACTTTGTTGTTGTTGTTGTTGTATTTTGGGTTTTTTCGCTTTTGGGGCTTAACTTCCTCAATGGATTAATCTGCTGATAAGTTTATAGGAAGCAAAGCCTGTATGGAGAAGGTAAGTCACTGCGAGTGTGCTCTTGAAAGGAATATTGTTCCTCCGCTTCTTTCTCTGCTCTGATTACTGGCTGTGAAGATGCAAGGTACTTTCCTCCACTATTCCATTCTACCATGATGTTTGTGATTTCCTACCAGCTGACCCTGGACTGAAAGCTCTGAAACAATTCCTCCCTTACTTTATACGTGAGATATTGTGCCCCAGCAATGGAGAGATACTATACCAACCATCCCACATGCTTTTTGTTCCTGATTAGGGAACAGCATGGTCTCTGACAGATGTCACTGAGGTCCCCAATTCAGGAACTTGTCTGAGGTCTTGGTTTTCATTTGTACAGAGTGACAGTCTGCTAGAATTTTAAAAGTTTTAGTTGGGGCCCTGTGGGCCAAATTAAAAAAGTATTCTTTTGGCTTCTACTGCTGAGGAATAATTTCTGTTTGTACTCTCTCTGTCCTTTAAATGTCAGAGAAAATTCTTGCCTTCAAAGACGGCCATCTGAGCACATGTGAGAGGAAATGTGGTTCGCCCTCTACTTTCCCCAATCTACTTTGCCAACCTTGCCTAGGTTATCCAGTAGAAAAAATAAAGAATTTGATGAGAAAAAAGAAGAAGTGCAGTTTTAATTAAGAACCAATGACTGCCACCAGAAAGACCAGAAGGACCACTTTCAGTAAAACTGTGTCACTGACCTGACACAGCCACTGTACATCGACTTTTAAAAAAGAAACTTCAACTAAAATCTGCTACTATGCTCACCTAACACCTGACACATGGAGGATCCCTTGTGGCTCTACAGACTGCTGCTCCCATTTGAGATTAGGCCAACTTCTTCCTTGATGACTAGTAAGATACGGAAGCTTTGACAGGTCTCACTAGTCACATGGGAATGGTATATTCAAGAACTGACTAGCCTGTTCTAAAAGCACTTCAGTATTCCATGAATAAGTGGCAGCCAACTTCTCTGAGGGAAATATTCCACTTAACTTCACCTGCCAATTGAAAGCTGCTGCCTCAACTGGTCTCCCCGTTTATAGAAGTTCTACTAAATGATGGGATCTGCTTCACTCATACTTTGACTCAATTAAAATCACGTTTCCCTTATACTACTGCTAATTGGTCATCCAGTGAACTGGATATGATTCAAGGTAGTCTTTACAACCCTAACCAAAAATTGCTATGATGAATTAGATCATTAAATTTTGGGCTGTTGCCAAGTTGTTTGGCATGCCACTTAGAAAATCGCAAGTTGCCAAATTAAAGATAATTTCCTTTATGGCTAAGAACTATGGTAACAACAACAAGAAAGGCTGATAATCACATACTGTGTCACTGATGCAGATGCCCATTTTAAGAGCCCATTTTCTGATAATACGAATTAGATTCAAAATCCTGAGCCAGCCTCTACCAACAAGATCATCCAGACTATGACCAAAATTCATCATCATATCTAAGTCACAGCAGTGTATCAACTTTCATACATCAGATACACAATATAGAACTCTATGTTTTGGAGGCAGAAACTATCACTACCTGCCAAACTTGTACCGTCTAGCCAAAGTTGACACATTTGTGTCATGTCATGGTAGAGAAGGTCACATTTCATGTGCTGTTGTCACAAACCTGATAAAAGGGTATAATGTGGTAGTTAACATGCCAGCAAGTTTCCTGAGCTTCCATTTCCATGGGGATGTGAAGAGAGCCAAAAAGAAATTTTTCTATATGGCAAGTTGTGTTGTAGAAGGCAATGGAATGCGAAGAACCTCTATATATCATAGTGAGTAATGTAACACCCATTTTAAAGCCAGAAGAAAATGCTGTATTTGTCACAATAGCACACCAATCCAAATTTTGCTTGAAGGAAATGTGGCTTTTTCTACCAAAACAGCTCATTGTGTACTATAAAAAGCACACTAAAACACACAAAAGCAAATATCAAGTAGTATGTCTGCTCCATGATGAAAGGAACAAGAAAGAACTTTGAACAATTGTATCCCAACAAAATTGACTCCGCATGCCCATGAAAATTGTATTGGACTTCTGATTTCCTCCTGGGACTTCAGCTGTTGGCGTTTTATTGTTGTTGAAAATTTTTTAGGTCACTGTCACACTTTTTCAGTCTAATCAATCGATTTTTTTTTTTTTGGTACTGGGGATCAAACTTATGACTGTGCCTGCAGTAATCAACCAATTCTGACCACATTATCATGACTCTTGAAACTTAACTGTATCATATTTCAGATTTTTTGGATGAATTATAGTTTGCCAATATTGTACTTTTTACTGAAAATCCAGGTAACTGACAAAAGGTCCATCCTTCTACCTTCCACAAGTATCTGGTTTATAAATGGTAACATAGTTTCCACAGAAAATAATTCCAAAGATATCTGATTATATAATCTTCATCTATTCTGCACATCTTAGTAGAGCAATTTGAACTTGACTAGTTTTCCCTAGAAAATACTTATAAACTTTTGACCATCTTTTAGATAATATGAGAGTGATATAATCCTATATTGAAATATGTTATTACCCTATTTACTCTATTTGTAAGTATAATGTACCCTATTTTGCAGTAGCAGTAATCCCCAGTCAACCTGGTTAGTATACTCCCTAAATAGCAAACTAATTATGATTGTACACAGGGAATTAGAACTTAGCTCTGTTGCCTGTGTGCTCTAGGTGAACTAATACAGTAGTAGGTGATGAGTACTGAATAATAACCTCTTGGTTGACTGTACTGTCTAGTTACCATTCTGTTGCAGGGCATGAGGGCCAGTGTGGGAGTTGTAATGGAATTCCATTCCATAAGACATTCTTCTCTCATTCCTGTCTTTCTTCCCTGGAGAAGAAGTCTGGAAGTCTGGGTGAAACCAGGAAAATTTTAAGGAAAAGTGAGTTTAAAGTTACTGGACTGTGACATATCAAATGTATGGCTGTGGGGTGAGATCAAAAAGCTTGTCAAGAAGCAGGAAGCAAGAGAATCTGAGCACTTTAATATCCTGAAACTAAATTCTCTATTAGCCTGGACATAGAGACGCACATCAGAGAAATAATCACATTGGCTGTTTTAGTGAACCAGTTAGTACTGCTAGCACTGTGACCTGCAGCAACAGGTCACGCCATCTAGATGCTATGAGACCAGAAAGGCAATGTGATCAGGCCTGAAGTATTCTGCTGCCCTTGGGGCTATCACTAACCACTGCTAGACATCTTTCTTCACCTCCACTACCAGCATGAATGTAAATTTACACACACACACATACACACACACACGAATCCAACCTTGTTTAAGTCTATCTAATACAAATTAGTGCCTCTTTTCCTAATACTTAGTTGTCACTGGGTTATGCGACGTATGGTCATCAAAGAGGCAGCTATTCAATGACTGAGAAACTAATAAGATTTAGCTAAAGTAATATACAGGTGATCCATAAAGTGCAATGACAAACCTCAAAGAGAAGTGATGTGCTCCTTGTGTTACTTGTTAGTATGTGAAGGTAAAAGGGCGACAAGACTTATACTTTGGAGGTTTCTTTTTTGGCTTTCTATTTTCCTTTTTTTTTTTTGTCTTTTTGAGACCGGGTCTTTATGCAGTTCAGGCAGGCCCTGAGCTCACTTTGTAGCCCAGGCTGGTCTCGAACTCGCAACAATCCTCCTGCCTCAGCCTCCTGAGTGCTGGGATTACAGGCATGAGCCACCACGCCCGGCTAAGAATTTTGTAGGTTTTCTTTTTTTTTTTTTCTATTTTCCTTTTTAAGTATTGCTAATGATACCAAAGATTAACATGTCATTCTAAACTCTCTTGTGTGGAATATAATGTATAATTAAGCATGCTTAAACTATGTCTTGGCTGGTTTAAAGAAGACCTAGTAGTCTCTTCTGTTCCTCATTCAAAATTGGCTGAATTTAGGATGTTGTGATTGTGGGGTGGGGGCACATAAATGAGGTCAACACTTATAACTGCCCTAATTTTTGGAATTACATTAATAGTGGCCTTAATTCAATATTTTCATCGCACAAATTGAATGATTTGGTCACAACGACTGTCAGTCAGATTAATCAGAGCAGCTAACAAGGTAGCCAATTCTTGAAAATTCACCAAAAATCAAGACAGTATAGGTAGTAATCAGGATACAGCATTCCAAAGAAATCCAGACCTTAACTGTGAAAATGTTACATTAACTTGCAAAGCAGAATTAAAGTAACAGGTGGAAGTAAGGTTACTGATTGGCTGACTTTAAAATGAGACATTATCCTAAGTTGTCCAGTGGGATCACTTCAGTCAAAGTGCATTTACACTTCTAAATGTAGAAGAGTGAAGTGGAAGAAGCCAAAGTGAGAGACTCAACCAGTCAACAATGGCCTTGAAGATGAAGATGCTAAAGAAGCCAACAAATGCAGAGAGACCCTGGAAAATTAAAAGCAGCTGGAAAACACATTCTTTCCTAGTGGCTCCAGCCAGGAACTTAGTCTGCTGGCACCTTGTTTGTACGCCCCCCCCCCAATCCATTTCCTACTTAGAACTTTCAGAATTCTAAAACCGAAAAAAAAATTGTGTTTTCTAAATCACCAAGTTTGTAGTCATCTGTTAAAATGCAGTAAGAAATGAACCCAGTACGGGCTCAAGTGTTGAAAAGACAGCCTCCATGAGGCAATGGATGGTCTCTATTTCTTGCTAGCTATACTGTACCAGTATAAGGTTATCATGCTTCTTTTGAACAAAGAACAGACTTGCCTTTTTGTTTCTATGACAGTGATAAGTTTCACTACTTTGGTGCTTCTCAGCTGCAATATTTAACACTGTGTGCACCACTTTCATCTGGGCCATACTCTGTTAATTCTGTAGTACATGAGGACAACTGATCCTGATGCAATGTGCTCATCTTCATGATGTCTGCCTTGCTGTGACTAACACAGTCTTTTGTCTCTGATCTAAGTGTTCCATGTCTTTAACCAGAATTAATGAAAAAATAAATACATAACAGGTGACGATATTAGGTTGTAAATATGGTAAAATCAAATGCCAGACTTGAAACTCTAGTTAATCGAATAGAACAGTAAACAGCCCATTATCTTGTTCCATTATTCAAGTAATCATATGTTCAGGATTAGAGCTAACAGTGATGGATTAGATTTTTTTATGAAGGTGTATATTTGGAAATACTGTTACAAAAAGAGTTCTGCTTATTTTCCTACTACTCTCACTCTCTGCCTAAGGGGCACTATGTTCCAGTAGTTAATACACCTACACAGGGGTTCATACCTGGTTTTTCTATGTATTAGATATGTGACCTAAGTGAGAGACATAAGTCAACTGTAAAAATCAGAAGAGCAAGACCCATACATCATGGTGAACTATGAAATGAATTAATATGAGTATGGTAATTCGAAGTTCTGGCACCCAGCACACAGTAAAAGTTTTTATATTGTTAACTGCTCTTCAGTGAGATTTGGTCACAACTGGTAAGCAGCCAAGAGACTGCTGGGGAACAGGAAATTCCCTTTTTAGTTACAAACTTTTAACTGTACAATTTTCTCACAAATGAATAAAATATTGAACATAATATAAAAAACAATATTTTTATAAGAATAATTTCATGGAGGTTCTAGATTTTTGATTCATACTTTAAATAAAATAATTCAAATGGATCTCAAAACCAGTGTGCATTTAAGAAATCTATGCCTATATTTCTCTACTACAGAGTTTTTAGCTCATGTGAGTAAAATAAATCTAACAGTATAATTTAATGTAATTTAATCAAAGGGGATGTAATAGTCTGAAACTATTGTTGTAAGGAGGTTTAGTCACAGAGGTAAATAAAATAATTATGAAGCTGAAGAAATGACTATACAAGCCATTTGAAAGAAGGATATATTTTTCCTTTCCAATGAATGTTTAAAGCTCTCCTTGTAGCTCTTGGTAAATCTATTGATCTGTGAAGCACAGTGCACTCCAGGGAGGCAATCCAGTTGACGTTATATATCAGATGATGTGATGAATAATGATCAGACCATTTGGTAATTAAACATCTTACAAACCTTTTAAATGACTGAATGTTAAAAAAGTCAAATGAGGTCAAACATACTGTATTTTTCATTCTAATACTAACGAAATGAACAGTCTTTAAAATATCCACAGTAAAAGGACAAAGCAAAAATTATATTATAGTGTTTAAGTAAAAAATATAAGCTTACTATTTGACTCTGTAAGTAATCTTTTTAACATTCATTTCTAATCTTGTTTTGCTTTGAATTTTCTATACAAACATTTAAAACCACTTTTGAGTATGCAAGAAGAATAGGTGGGAAATAATAATTATTTTGAGTAAAATGTAACTAAAAGAACATGGTTAGAGAAGTCTTGTGAAGCTCAATTTATAAGGTTTTCAACTACAACTTTTATTTTGACAATATAAAATGCATAAGACAATTTATACTATATTCATTTTGCAATCTAGAATAGAGTCTTTCTCTACACACTATTTCCCAATTAATCACTGAAGAATTTAGTAAAGATAAAAATAGAAACCCACAATAGTTAAAGGATTTCAGAAGCTACAGTGTTTGTTATTTTATTTGTTAATGGTACTTTCCATAGCCATAAATCCATTACAATGTCGTGAGCAAACAATCATACTGTGAAAAATTTAAAATGTTTAGACTGACACACCTATTGTTATACAAGGCACAAAGCATGCTATCTAATTACAATTGTATTCAAAGTCCTGTTAAATGCTTTCTGCATTCATTTTAATAATCACCCCTAAAATTATCAGTTTTATGAGTATTCAGCCAATTTATGATAAAACCTACAACCATAAAATGTGCAATAATAAATAAATGAATAAAATATCATTTAGTCCTGATTTTAAAAGCATCACCTTTCACCATCAGGTTCTACTTATAAAGTATACTTTAACTAATGTTATTTTAAAAATTATTAATCATAACAAGTCACAAAATTTTCAACTGGACAACAGCTAAAGAGTAATCACATGAAATAAACTTGTCATAAAGTCTAGTTGAAAAGAATATTATAAAAAAATTAAGTCAAGTATATTCAGGTTTACCTGTGATTCCAGAAATCTATGGAGCTAAATCAGGATAGAAAATTTGAGACCAACCTTGGCAATTTAGCAACTTTAGCAAGAGGCTGATTAAAAAAGAAAAAAAAGAAAAGAAAAGAAAGGAAAGGAAAGGAAAGGAAAGGAAAGGAAAGGAAAGGAAAGGAAAGGAAATAAAGAAAAGACTGGGAGACACTAGTTTGAGATTTGTAAGGCATACAATACTGTATATACAAAAGAGTAAGTGGTCCGAGGAAACATGACAGACAAAAATAGGTTTCTAAACAGATGTATTACAAAATGAAGACAGAAGTTTTCTACAAAAAAAAAAAAAATGCGTACAATGGTATCTAGATGGCATACAGAGTAGTGTTTCTGTGTAAGCCATGCTTTGCTGCAGAGCTATAGTCAAGCAAGACGTCGAATAACATCTCTTAATGGCTTTCAGATTTCCTTTAAAACATTATAATATTTCTTAAGAAACATATTGGGTGAAATTTCCTTTAAAACATTAAAATATTTCTTCAGAAAAACAGAAATATTTCCTATTTTTGAGGCATATTTTATAATCTTCCAAACATATACAGCATTGCTTTCAACCATTCTTTCTCATATGTATAGGATTTTGCACGTGCACATACACTGAAAATTCTAAACAGCTCTTTCTCTTCAAAAATTGTTTCAAGTTTCACATTACCTAGGACAATTATTTCTTTAATAATAATTAATAAAGATTTTTATTTCACCTACTCCCAATTGTATAGGTTGCCTATTAGTTCAAAACAAATTACCACAGATTTAGTGCTTTACAACAACACTTGGTTGGTTGGTTGGTTGGTTGGTTGGTTGGTTGGTTGGTTTGAGGTTTTTTTGCAGGACTTCTGTAATCCAGAGATTTTCAGTCACAGCTTAGTTGGTTCCTCTGCTCAGGGTCTCATAAGGGTGTAAGCAGGCTTGGACGGCTCTGTGTTCTTTTTTGAACTTGAAGTCCTCATCCAGGCTCACATGACTGTTAGGAGAATTCATTCTTGAATTTGTAGGCCTGAGAATTTCATTTTTTTCTACCTTTCTGCTGAAGGCTGTCCTTATCCTGAGAGGCTTTTCAGTCAGCCCTGTTGAAACTTGACCATCATCTTCAAGTCTAGGATAATCTCTTGCTCCAGTTAGCTAGGATGGAGTTTCACGTAACACAGCATATTTCCAGAAAAGACAATACCATCAGTTTTGCCATATTTTATGCCATATTATACAAAGGTTTGGCTTATGACAATAAAATCTGAATGCAGCCAATACAAAAATTCATAGATTAAATCAGAAATTCTAGAACCAGAAGGCCTCAGCCTGAGTTTAACTATTGTCTGTTTACTAGTGATTAATTATATCTCTGTTTCTTCATCATAGAATGAAATAAATGATAATATCTTCTCTGAAAATTATATGAAGATTAAATGACAATTTTTTTAATTAAACATATTCTGACATATAAAAATTCCATTTAAATTGGCAGTAAATAAGAGAACCACTGAGCATCTATATAAATTTCTAAAATCTAATATGATTTTATACTTTCTGCACTGTGTGTATAAAGATGTATGTGGTAATTTATCTGAGTGATTCACAGCTGCATTTTGCAAATGCATGCTATACTATCTACTGTGGTAACATGGAGATGCCTGAAAAGCATCTGAATTAGTTATTTTCAAATCCAGATATGGAACTACATGCAAAAGAACAGTCAATAAATATTACTAAGTAATTATGATGAAATTAAACTTCAATAAGAGTAAGGTTCATTTTTACTAATCATTAGTCTCAGGGTTATACTTCTCATTTTGTTCACAATGATTGCTAATGATCAACTTCTCAAGAAAGGTTGTATAGTTATGAGCTATATCTCTACCGTTTTAATTACCTGTCATGAATTGACTAAAAATTAAGTAGAAGTGACAGATAATTTATACAAATGATGCCTACTGGGTATTATGGTGAATACTTACTCTTTGAGGTATTGACCAGCTCTTGAGTTGCAATAAAATCATATTAGAAAGTTAGTCCTTCTGAGCAAACATTCTTAGTGAACTCCTGATTAAGTTAAAAGGATTTTATTTTACAGAATTACAAAATGTTAGCCTTAAAAGAGATCATAGAAGTCTAGTGAAAAGTAACTTTTCATTAAACCATATGGTATTTTAAAAATCACTGGTCTGAACTTCAGGGAGGTAAGTAGAATTGTCCATGATGATAGACAGCTATAAAGACAAGAGTAGTTCAAGTCTCACGTTACAAAAAATCAGAGCCTTTTGCATTTTAAGAGGAGTTTCACAAGTTTGTGGGAAAGTTTTCAGTTGAAACAATTTGAGGTAATGTAGTTAACATGCGTGGACAGGCATTATGTTTGTAAGTCATTCTATAATAACAAAGAATGATGCTGCATTTTGCAAGACTTTTTCCAAAGAGACATAAAAATTACAAAACCCTTATTACTATAATTAACCTTATTTTATTTATACAAATCCAAAGTGTTTTCCAAGTCTTTTCCATAAAATGAATGTGCTAAGAGTTAAATGGCACTGTATATTAAAACAATACTTAGCTTATTCAGAACTAGCCCAGTTTCGAACATTTTGAAAATGAGCACTAATGCTATTGAAAAATATCATTAACAATAGTACTGGTAAATGTGTCACCTGAGTTTTAGTAGTCTTATACATAGCTATTCTACAAATAGGACAACTACAAGACTATTTCACATGCTTTTCTAATTTAAACATGACAAGCACTTAAAATGTATATTTATTGATATTTAAAATTATGAATCTCACAACATACATCTAAGAATTTACTTTTATACTAGTAAAGGGAAAATTACAAAATACTCATTGAAAAAGTACATTTATTTTTCATGGAAATAAGTGGCACTTGGCCTAGTTAGTCCAATAATTAATTCTAAATTATACAGTATAAAGGGATCCTTCAGCTTTTATAAATGACAATTTAAAAAGATAAGTTATTTAGTAACTAACATTTAAGTGTTTTCATAAGGGTATAGAAAGATAAACTTTCCTTAGGGGAAAAATTCCACTTTGTAATGTCCCAACCCAAGTGTTACACAGCAGCATTATCTCTGTATGTGCTGAAATTCTAAACAAAACATAAACAAAAATATAAACCTGGACTGCTGAGAATGGTGAAGCAGTGGGCCACCTGGTAACTGTATACACAGTAAGATATATAGTAATGAGAAAACTAATTGGTTGAACATTTGAAAATTTTTTAAAAATTCTACTTTATTTTTTTTTTCTTGTTTCAGGATACATACATGTTCAGTGAACAAAGTTTAGCTTAAACATGATATCCTAGAATGCATAAAGAAAACAGCAAAAATTTTCACAGTATAATCCTATCGCTGAAAATAGTCGCTGACAATATTTTGGTATATAATGGCTCTTTTATGAAAAGGCAAAACATATGTCATTGAATTAGTACCACTTATGAAAATTTTATTTGCTTTTCTATTACTTAGGTATCCTATCATTTACTTAACTTGTTTTTTCCCACAGTTATGTAGATTTGTTTAGCCCTTGTGATACTAGGAAGCATGACTATATATATTATCCAACTTGTAGCATACAAATTGTACCAAATCTTCCAATAAGAACAGAAATATGACTTAAAGTTCTTTGCCATTCCCTCTCAAAATCTCACCCAAAGCAAAATCTCACACACACACACACACACACACACACACACCTGTGTGTGTTTAGGGATAGATACTAGAATAAATTGAGTAGATTTTCACGTAAAAAAAAAAAAAAGTTCACAGAAATTTCAGGAGTATATTGTACCAACCTGAAAGTGTAAATGGCTGCTGCATAAACTTTCAATTTCATAAAATTATTTTCCAAAGACAAAAATACATGGAAACCAATGCATATTCCTTTAATAACCTTTCTGAACTCTTGTTTGGTACACTCTCATATCTGTTTTCCCATTAAGTTCCTCAATCCCCTTCCTTAAACTTACTCTGCATTATGCAGACATAGAACTCCATAAAATGAAAGTCTGTTAAGGGGCTACCACCTCAAATAATGATTCAAATGAGTGCATAAGTTATAATATTTATAGCTCAAAATGCAAAAAAAACTTAAATAAAAATATATTAAACAGAAAAGAAACTATCTCAGTTGCTCACAAGGTAGAAAGGCTAAATACATTAATGAAGTAGTAGATTTATTTATTTGTAAAAGTTTAGTGAGGTTATTTAACATTTAATAGTTTTAATATTTACTGTCTTGAGAATAAAATACAAATAAGCCACATACTGGGAAAGAAACAGAATTATCATAATTGCCTTTAACTATGAATCCACACCTTGGAGCCTGGAATAGGCTCAGTCTCCATGAAGTCTATGCTATGTAGGGTAATGAAGTATTTCCAACAACACTGGGATGTTGTTGCAAAGAAAAAAGAAGAGATGTTGAAAAGACAACTAGTGGATTCCATTTCAAGAAAAATGACTTTACATCCTAAATCAAAACAGTTCCAATATGTATCTATTATCTGGATTAAAAACACAAATCAAACCCCCTTTACCATCAAAACAGCCTGGATGGTATATTATGTAGTTATCTAGCTATACAATGTATACATAATTTATAACAGCACATTTGGTTGTAGTGTATCTTCATTATAATTATCTGATTGTTAAAATAATAGTCTGTGTTTTCTACTTCAAAGTAATTTATCATTAAATTCCACATTTCAGAAGTTAGCTCTTTTAGACTATGCTTAGCTTCCCATCATTTCATGTATGGTGTGTTTAAACTGTATCACAAACCTCTTTAGGGTTAATTATATACTGTGCTGTGGGCCACAAGTCGAACATGAACTGTTCAGTGCTCCTAAACCACCAAGCACTGAACAGTGAAAGACTCAGTTCATTCACATTTTAATTATATAATGTTGGCAAATTACTTAATATTTTCTGAGAGATGACGATGGTGTCTACTTGGTAAGTAATCAATTCATATGTTGTGAGTTTTGAAAGGCTTTATGTTTGCAGATAACTTTAAAAAGTACCAATTACAGAATTAATTGCCAGAGCTATGTCTATTATATTAATAACATCACTATTACTGTTATTATTATTATTGTTTTTACTATTATTTGGTGCCCAAGAGGCTGTGTGAAAGAATAAAGAACAATGCCAAAAAGACATACATTATCCAAAATTGACAACACAAAGACTATAGTAGAAGGTATCTTGGAAAAGGAAATTAATTGTAAAGACAAAGCAGGAATAAGGAGTGGGTTAAGGAAAGGATAACATCAAGGCAAGGCTAGAAATTGCTCACTCTGAAGCACTCTTGTTCTATAAGTCCTCTGATTTATAGTTTGTTCTGTTGCTAGAAGCCTTGAATACACTGTTGGGGGGAGGAAGCTTTGTTGAAACCCAAGCTGATGTTCTCATTTGGTGAAAATTCTTTTTAACACATGATTTACTGAAGGCAATTTCACAACAAAACTGAAATCTCAAAAGAACTAAAAGGCTGCATTTCATAGTAAGTAAGATGCATGTCTAGATGGAGGAATGGACTTTAAAGTATACCGCCCAGTAAGAAAGAAAGGTACAAAATACAATAAAATAGTATAAGTATAGCAGTAGATAAGCACTAAGAATATGAGATTAATAACCTTATAAATAAACACATTTTCAATACCTTACATATGTTAAACTACAAAGGTAAGAGAAACTTTTATTTCAACTTTATTTTCAAGAGGACATGAAACATGTATTGTAATGCAGTCTCAAATGTTACTGAAGACACCCTGAATCCTCAGCCTGAATCCTATGGAGAAAACCATCCACTGATGATCAAGAAATAATGCAATTTTTAATTGGCAACAGTATTTAAAAGAACAAAAAGGGTCAAAGTTTTCCTTAAAATGGCTCATTCATTGTTCATAGGAGATTGCAATGTGCACTTTTATATATCTGACTACACAATTAGCTAAAATCATTGCAATAAATTATTTCAAAGTTTTGAGAAATGATAGACTATTTGATACATAGAGATAAGAAAATCATATTTAGTGAATGGAACTAAAATGTAAGCATAAATCATTACTTGAGAAACAAAATAAATGAAATGCATTAGCCACATCTAGAAAAATAACTGTACACATTTAAAAAGCATTTAAACAATTTGTCATGAATTTAGAAAAGACACAGTTAAATTATAGGACAAAGTATTTATCTGACAGATTATTTATAAGACTGAAGGGAGATACTATCTTTTATGAGCCAGTTTCAGAATTTTTCTAATGAAACCCTTTGTTGAACTTTCTCCTATATTTACTTTTAATTTGACCCAAACAGTCAAATCATATAGATAGCTTCATTTCTTTTCACCAAACATATAAAGATGTCTTCTTGCAAGTGCATCTATTTTATCATAAATGTGTGACTATATATCACTATGGTGTTATATGCTATTGTTATTGTACATAAGATGCTGAGGTCTCTGCAATTTCTCCATAGTTTAAATTATTCCAGGTGATAATATATGTTTTATATATTTGTGGATAGATGAGTTTACACATACATATATACATAATTATATATAACTATTCTTCAAAGCTTAACAATTTTATCCATAAAAAGAAAACAAAAAAGTCACACCATTTGCCAGAAAGAAAAGAAAAAAGAAGAGAAGAGAAGAGAAGAGAAGAGAAGAGAAGAGAAGAGAAGAGAAGAGAAGAGAAGAGAAGAGAAGAGAAAAGAGCTGGTTCTCATGAGCACAGGATCTTGATAGAGTAAAACTCTCAAGATTAGAAGCATCTTCTAAATAGCTTAAGGTTTCTTATTATTTTCCAGTCTTCAGATTCTAGAGGCCACTTTGGCAAATTCATTTATTTGTGTTGCTTATTAAATTCTCTAAGACTACTGATCCATGCACTTAACTGTCATAAAAGGAAAAAGGAAAAAAAATCACTAGAATATTGCAATCTTAAGTATTTATTCATGTTGCTCTCTTTCAAAGGTCTCATTATTTAACACCAAAAATAACATGATGATTGAGAATTACATTTAACAGTTAATTGTACTGGCAGAAATGAATATTTTGGGTTAAACATTAGCAGAAATATTCACCCCTTGATATACTGATGATAAAAGGTATTTCACTTCAATTCTTAGCCTTCTTTGTGGGCTTAAACCTGCCAAATTGTTCCATTTGATTTCAGAGAATTCTCATATGGCAATCTATTTTATTTACTTTATCTTCAATAAAATGGTTCAGTGAGCATTAGCAACTCTGAGACACAAGTTTCAATCAGGCTTCAGCCAAAGGCGTCAATCTATATTAGACCTACTGTGCAGCAAGCTGCAGCTAGAGAGTTGGAATGAGACAGAGAAACTGTGAAAATGTAAGCTAGTCAACTTACATTGCAGAGCAAGAAAGCTCACCCAAGGCTCCACACGCCTTGCTTATACAATACCAGGTGCCGGGTTCAACACATGAAGAGCTCCTTAATAAGGCTGATAGCTGAAAGAGGCTTCAGAGTCCTAACATCATTTTACATGACATCTACAGTAATAGTCCTCTGTTCTCCAGCAGACAATAGTAAAACCTGAATTTCCAATAGATAAAAATGAGTTTTTATAGTTATTCCTTGGAGATCATCTGAGGGGTGGGAGGATTAAAAAACATCCAAGCTGAATGGTGTCTCCTCGATAGCATTTTCCTATAATTACCAATGTAACAGTATCTTCAATGGACCTATCCTTACAAATTTGCGTGACATTTTAAATATAGCTGCTGGATTAGAATTTAACCACAAAACAATCAGTAGGTTTGAGCAACAACTCATTTTGGAAAATGATATCATTATAGACTAATTCCAAGAAATGTGAGGAAGAACTGTTAGATGCTGTGAAAATGTCTCCCAAAGCACAGACTCTGTAATAAGTGATGCTGGTTCATATTTGCTATGGGCTGTAAAAGGCAGATTATTGTAATGGTGTGTAATGGTGTTCTTCCCAGCAAATAAGACCATTAAAAAGGTACTTAATGTTCAGTTGAATTGAAAAGCAGGCCAGTTAAAATTCATATTTTGCTATTTTGTATAATGGTATCAAAAACTTTATTAGCAGATAGCTCCAAGCCACAAATCCAAATTATAAATGTAAGCTCTATTTCTTCTATGAACAAATTTCTATTTTATTTGTGTTTTTACATAAATGAAATGTTCATATTCCTATAAAATATCATCACACAAATATGAATAAAACTGGAATGACAGTTTAATGTGGTTTTAATAAAAAAGCTATTCTATTACTTGATTATACATATTTCTGGATTTTTTTTTTGAAGACCAAATGTAGCTTTCTACTTAGCTCTTCACTTCAAAATATTGTACCCCAAGCTATTTTTCTGTAAGTTTCTTATTTACACCTTCAGAAAGAACAATGAAGGAGCACAAGAGGACACTAGTAGAACAGCCCCTGTAAGGCCAGACTGTGTAAAGGTCACAGAGGTTTAACAACTAATCACAGCTCTTTTTTAGAGTATGTACCAGACCAGCACTTGGGCCTACCTGGTCCTGAGTATGCATAATTCTTCAATATTTATATGATCAATAGCCAAGACATTAAAAGTGGCTTCTGTATGTTAAAAACCACTATTCCAGGTGAAATTTAAACATTTCCATTGTTAGTCTCACTTCATTCACTCTCTTGTGTTTGCGCTTCGATTACATTTTTCTGACAGACCGTAATATTTGGTACACAAATGATCTATGTACTCTCTCCAAACTAAAATGACAATTATGTAATTCATGAAAATGTTTTAAGTCTGGGGTATTTTATAACATGTTAATTACCAAATGCTTTGTAACCAAATTTCCCCAAAAGTCAGAAACTTAAAACAAAACCAGTGAATATCTCACAATTCAAAGAATGAGTCAGAAACCTAGGAATGGGTTACCTGAATGGTGTAGGCTCAGTTCTATGTCCTATAACTATGAAGATAAAAATTCTAAATCTAGACCACTATTACATATAGAAAAGATATTTTATATATGTAGAGCATATTTCTTAACATGTTATTATGTACAAGGCATGAGGTAACACACAGATGAATGCACACAAACACCATCTCTCCTAGTAGCAGTGGAATGAGATAATTGCTTGTTTAACTATAAACTCAGACTGGATGCAATGTGATAGGCTACTATGAAGGAAAAATCTTTGGCTAGCTAAAAAAGGATGAAGAAACAAAACAGTATCATAGGATGTGCTTCAAAAGGAAGACGACAGGGAAAGAAACAAGAATTCATTCACTGACAAATACATGAGAAAATATAGGAATATGTCAAGGCATGTATGTGAAATTAATGGGGGGAAAACGATGGATATTTGGGCTTTGTCAGATTCTGGAGAGCACAGTACCAGACTAGACTGTGTTTAGTCTGCTGATTTTAGCCATCTTGAAATAATGCATGAATTTTAGGCAGGGGGACTAGTCTGTTGGAAATTATATTGTAAAAATAACTATCTGAGACTAAAATTTTACAATCAGTGACAATACTCCTTTCTTATTAAATAATAGTATTATAAAAAATAAAATAACAGGCTACATGAGATTTAAATTGGTAAGTTTAATATCCTGTAGTACACAGATCTTTGGTGGCCCCCATATTATACTGTGTACAATTGTCTCCCTTAAAATGAGGGCAAGGCCGGCTACTTGTTCCTAAACAATAGACCATGGCAAAGAAAGTGGGATGTCACCCAATGACTCCTTAATGTACTTATGCATCTATCTGAATATATGTGGATATATTAGACTCCATCTTCCCAGAATGCAGCAAGGTCTCTCAGGTTGGCGTTACAGAAACAAGCACCCATGCTGTAAACTGTGTATGGACAGCGCACATAAACGGGAACTGAATGTGGCCTTTGAAGAATCCCAATCCTCGAACTACAATGAACTGACTTTAGTGAGAACCAGTGTGTGTGGAATAGAAGCCCGAGGGAGAAATGAAAATGTAATCTGGCAGACATTTGGACTGAAGTCTTTTAAGACATTGAACTAAGCCATGCCTGGACTTCCAATAGCCAGAAGAAAAACAAAACAAAACAAAAACAAAAACAAAAAAAACTGTGAGATAATAAATGTGTGTTGTTTTTAGCTGCTGTGTGGGAACTTGTCACATAATGATAGAAAACTGATGCACATTTTATCCAACACACAGAGAACACATGTACTTAATGCAATGTTTGTACTGCCTCAAAATGCATATGTTAAAATCCTACAAACTAATATGAAGGGTAGTAGGAGGTGGCGCTTTTGGAAAGTAATTGGGTCATAAGAGTGGTATCTTCATGAAAGAGTTCAGAGCTCCTCCAAGGACCAAGAGGTATTCTCTAGCTTTTCTCTGACAGGAATGAAACAAAATTTGGCAGTCTCAAATCTGAAAGATGGTCCTTATCAGAAAGGACCATCCTGGCTGACACCATGATCTTGGACTTCCATTATTGGGAGAAATAAACTTTTGTTGTTTTTAAATCATCCAAGCTATGATACATTTTTATAGTTGCCAGTACTAAGACATTAACTCAATATAGCATTTCTTGTCAGAACAATGCTTGAACCGAGGTTAGAATATATGCAAAGAGGTTGCCAAATGCATTCTTTCTTAAAAACTAATATACTAGGAAACAAAATAGCAGCTGGCATATTTTATTGTTGATTATTTCCTTTATATGAATTCTTATTTTAAGCCTTCATCTTTGTATAATAGGTATTGTCATCTCTACTGTCCACATTAAGAACTTAAGAACTTGACTAGATAAGAATTTGTATCTATGTTAATAGATACATGTTACAATAACACTATAAAATTACAACAATTAATTTTCACATGTGGTAACAAATAAATTTTCACATGTGGTAGGTTTGCCTTAGGACCATCATTTAAACCTAAGCAATGTGATATCCTTCCTTGTTCTCAACAGTTACATGCTATAACTTCTGGATTTGCAGTCTTACACACTCTACTTCTTCTTACTATGAAATGTCAGGGCACAATGTATTGGAATTATTAACCCACCCTCCTCTCACCCAAACTACCTTCCTGCATTGCTCATTTACTTTCCAAGAAAATTTTAAAAGACCAAAACTTATAGCAATTTTCTATAAATACGTGAATAACATTGTGTACTTCATTGAAATAATTAAAATGAAGTTTTATTTTGATTTGATTCTCTTGTATAGGAAATTCAAAATAACTGAATATCTGCAAGAATACAAGCACACACACATACACACTCACCATCATACACACAATTCCTCAATTACCCACATACCACAAATGCAAATACTTTTCATTGTAAACTGTATGAAAACAACGATTTAGTTGCCATTTTAGAAGCATTAAAAAAGGAAGGTTATTTAACTTCTTTTAAAAGTGAAAAAAGTGATGAAATTAAACAAATAGTTTGAAAATAGGAAAACGCAACCAAATTTTCCCTTCTTGGATTTTTTTAAAATATAAGGTGATACAGATGTGGAAAGGGGAGATAGTTCTTAAAAATAACTATATGCTAAACTATATGCTAAGTGCTAAATTTAAAATTAATACCACAAAACAGGTATATTGATACCTCATTACAGTTTGAAAACATAAATGTAAAATTTAAAGTAATTAACCTAGTTTAATAAGAAAGCTAACAAATAGTTGGAAGGATGCAATACCACATAAGCTCGGCCCTCAAATCTGTTCCCCTCTCATTTTAACCTAAGCATAATTTCTCTAGCTAAAAGGTTACAATTTTAGTAAACTTTCAAGAATGCTTTTTGAGAATGAGTTTTCCTGTTAAGAGAAACCTTTGGCATTATGCATATGCATTATTTACACCAATATGTGGTTAGTGTTCATTTAAAAATGTTTAAAAAAAAAAAGACATCCTGCCACTGTAAGCATATAACTAGTGAAACTCTAATTAGCAAATTCCAGAAACAGTTTTGAGAAATAACTTCAAATGCAATTAAGTTCCCTTCTGGGAAGAAGATTCCATATCTTTTAAAAATAATTCATCTCATGCTTACACAATGTCCATTGTTAAGTAGTGTTTCCTACTTAATACAAATCAGAACTCCCTCTGCTCTTACAAAAATAAACACCCCATGATTCAAATAATGTGATTCAAATGACTTACTAAAAAAAGGCCTTACAAAAATGAAGTATTATCAGTATAACCCTAATGTACGTTATATATACTGATGTCTTCTTCCCACTCAAAAAAGATTTTGTTAATAGATACATGTTACAATAACACTTGTTTATTGCTAACTATAAAATTGCAACACAATCAATTTTCTCAAATCATTTTAATTCCTTACCATTTCAATTCACCACTTACTAAACAAAGAATAATAATCTCATTTTATGTCACAAGGCTAAATTTAAAAAAGACTACAAAAGTGGAAAACTGCTTTGAAAATTCTAAATGATAGGTAAATGTGGAATTTCATTTGTGTATCAAAAATAAAATGGAAACAATAGTAAATTCACAGGGGAAATAATTGATGAAGTTTTGACTGTAATTAATGCACAGTCACAAAAATCTTTCAGGTCATTTATGGGGCCTTTCTTTTGAGAAAGCTTCAAAATGGCTAGAAAACTTTGGGCAGGAAGTAAAACTCTCGTGTCCTATCAGATTATCACAGTGAATGCATTGTAAATATTAAAGAAGGCTAGTATGAGGTTAAAGATGTGCAATTTCAAAAAGAAAACATAGTTTTGAATAGCTGACTTACTAAGTCACAAAGTGGTTATAAGAAAAATCAAACTTTGGAAGAAAATCATTACTAGTGTAACATTTTTCATTATTTTCTGAATATTTCGGAATTCTACAAAAACTTCAATATCAATATCAACTCAGCACCTCATGACTGCCAGTCAGGCACAATGCTGCTGAGCTGTATCTCCAGATCAATTTGGATTTTTAAAAAGATATACAAAAAGAGCAGCTTATATGAGATCATCTTAATGGTAACAAGTATTTTCTTTAGTTATTTCTTTGTAATATTCCAAAACCAGTATTTCTAACACATTCATGCTACTTCTCTTAAAAATCAGATCTAGTTTAACAGTAAAACCACAAACATCAAGGGATGAAATGGGAAGTCCAACAACAGAAACAGTCATGAACATTCCTGTAAGTATAACTCACTTGTCTGTGTAGTTGCATGAAAGTTTTTGTAAATGTAACCAATCAAAATGTTAAAGAATAAAGTAAACATTACAAAAAAATTAGGTGCAATGAGTTTAAAACAATCATTACTGAATGATCACTTACGTATTTCTTCCAAATTGTCCACAAGACTTTAGAGTCAATCTTGAAATAGAATCCTAGGTAAATTCAATCTCAGCATCACATTAGCATAGGCCTGTTAATACAGAAAAAGAACAGTTATTACTTTGAAAAATTAATTTAGAATTTATCTAAAAATTAGTGAACTGAATTCATAAAATATTTATCCTCAAATAAGAACTGTTAACATATTCACTATATTGTAAATCTTCAAATGTATGTGGAAATGCTTTTGATGTATTTTAATTTAGAATTTTAAGTTCATTGGTACAATATAAGGACTATAGAGACATCGCATGATACATTACAAAAAGATGCAAATTTTATTTCCTACTTTTACATAGAATTGGCAGGTTTAATTTTTTTTTTTGCTTACTACATTTAATAATACACAAAATAAACTTTTTGTGCTTCAAGGTTCCCCCCAAAAATATGACTGTTTTCAATTGCTTCTTCAACATATACTTACTTAACTAGCTTTGTAGGCCTTTCCACAATTAACAAATTAGTAGTAATAATTTTCTCCTTATAATTACAATTATAATTACAATTATTAATTTTATGCTTATTTGAATTTGCAGTTTTCAATTCTATTTTTTTATTTAAAGAAAAAAATTGAAACAGAAAGAGGGTAGAAATAATACAAAATCTCAAAAGCAAAACAAAACAAAACAAACAAAAATAGTAACCAGTAAGAAATCACTAGTTGATAATTACATATTTTCCTCTTAGAAGTAGTTGTTCAAGTTACAAAAATAAAGCCTACAAAGTGGACATCCAAACTGTGAGAGTGCAACCAGTTTGGTTCATCTATCCAACAAAAACTTTAGCAACATAGTTATCAGCCTCACCCTCTAACATACATGCAGTTATATCCTTTAGAATACTTTCTTTTCCTCTCTTCTTTTTCTTTACAATAACTATAATCCATTCTTGTAAACTACTTAGAAGTTCTACACATGTATTACTCTCTACATGTATACCTAGCCTCTCTGCACTAGAGGGAGAAACATATCAAAACAAGTCAACAATACAAATTCCTAGAGAAACACGAAATGAAAAGGACATATAAAACCACAATACTAGGTGATCTACAGTAGTTACTATGATGTCTCTTGTTATTTTCAATAAAATTGTCTATATTGTCAAACATAGTATAATTAAACAGCATTGCATTAATAAATTATTAATAAATATAATTATTAATAAAATCTAAACATTGAAGACATTATAGGACTTCAATGGCAGTTAATAATCAAACCAGAATGGGTATCCTATTGAATCTTGTCATCTTCAGAATAGTTTCCTCTACTCTCAGACTTGATACTCTCAAGCATACCAGATTCTAATAAAATCAGTAAAGATAAAACAGCAATATAACCAATCTTCTCTGTCTTATCTCTGCCATGCTATTTTTCTGTTGTTATTTGTTTACTTTTCTCCTTCATTCCACTGTCTGCCCCTTTATTTGAGGCCTTTCTCCCATTGTTCCTGGAACCCTGGTGACTTTCTTCTCTCTCTCTAGAATGTCCTTCAGTAGTCTTTGCAGGGTTGGATTGGTGGTCATAAACTCCCCCAGTTCTTTGTTGTGGAAATATCTTGTCTCTCCATTAATTTTGAGAGACAGTTTTGCAGGGTACATCATTCTGGGTTGGAGGTTATTTTCTTTCAGAGCTTGGAATATTTTGCTGCAAGCTCTTCTTGATTTGATATTTTGCATTGAGAAGTCTGCTGTGATTGTGATGAGTTTTCCTTTATGGGTAATCTGTTTCTTTTGTCTGACCACTTTTAATATTCTGTTCTTGTGATGGATTTCTGGGATCCTGATTATTATATGTCTGGGTGTAGATCTGTTTTGGTTGTAGCTGGCTGGAGTTCTATATGCCTCATATATCTGAACATCACTTCTGTTACCTGTGTTTGGGAAGTTTTCCTTAATTATTTCTGTGAATAGATTTTTTTATTTCATTTGTATTTGTCACTGCATCTTCCTTCACATGTTTTATTCTTAGGTTATAAATCCTCTTGTCATCTTCTAGCCTTTGTATCATTGCTTCCTGGTTCCTTGTTATTTTTAAGAGATCCTTCCTTTTGTGATCATATGTTGCAAATCTATCTTCAAGTTTTGAAAGTTTGTCTTTAGTTTCTGTTAAAAGGTTTTGCCAGGTTTCAATGGAGTTTTTAATTTCCTGATATTCTCTTTGGATTTGTTTCATGTATTCTAGGTTTTGTTTATATTCTTCATCAAAGGCTTCTCTCCTTTCTCTGGGTTCCTCTATTCTTTCATGTGTACTTGAGGATTACCCAGGACTTCTTTTATTAATCTTCTTATATCTTGCTTCACCTGAGTTAGAATTTCAAATTTAAATTCGTTGATGAGGTCACAGAAGTATTTCTTTATTTCCTATGAGGCTGTCTCTGACATTACAGGTTTGCTGCTCTCAACCTCCTCTGCATTTACCTCTACTGGACTCACTTGACCTGGTTCCGCAGTTGGGGACCTTTTGCTGTTTCTCTGTCTTGTCATGTTTCTGGCCCCCTTTAGACAGGTGGGTGGTGGAGGTCTCTGGGCCTTTTGTATTGCTTACAGTTTTTTCTGCAGCACACTTGCTATGGAAGTGCAGCCCCCAAGTCGGTTGCTGATCTGTGAGGTGCACCCTGAGAGCCGGCCCCTCCCCCTAATGTCAGTCAACCAGTGGATGCTTCAGCATGTTTGTGTGTTCCCTGTGGATGCCACTAGCTCAGAACAGCCTTGTCCCCAGTTATTGGGTTTCAACCAGGAGCCTGGCTCAGCAAGCAGATCCCACCATTCTGCTTTGGACTAGGAGTCGTTGATGGACGCCGCCTTGGGTTTTGATTCAAGCCAGCCCTTCCTAACTCCAAAATGTCATCTAGCTGATCCTCCGGCTCTGGGGAATCCAGTTCCCTTCACTCACCAAAGTTCTTGCAGCTCCACTGGCTGTTTCCACTCCCTGATGCAGCGCCTCCTCCAGTGGAGGGTCTGGAGCTCACCAACCCCTGCTCTTGGCAGGGCCCCAATCTCAGCTCAATCCTGAGTCACCTGACTTTAAGACGGGCTGGTACAGCGACTGGAGCTTGCTCAGCTCCAGCCTTCTGTCCATGCTTCTTCTTCTTTCTTTTTCTTTCTTTCTTTTTTTTTTCTTTTTCCTCAGTTTCTTCCTGGTCATGAGAATTCCTCTCCTTTTGTCTGGCTTTCTCCATGTTGTCAGATTCCAGCATCTGAGCTGGTTCTTTTTTTCAGAGAGGCTCTCTATCATACCACTACTCAGTCTGCCATCTTGCAATTCTCTCAAATCTATTTTTTGTTCAACCACTGTCTTTCTTATTTCTTCCCTCCTTATTCTGAATGTCTCTGGCTAAAATACATTATTTATACTGAAAGCCTACAAAACTACAAGACTTAGTAGTACATCTGTAGTAAATGGATTCTGTTCCACACAAAATTTTAGCTTATTAGAATATTATGGCAATGCAAATTTATAAGTATTAAGATAATTCAAATTTCTGTTTTTAACTAGTAATTTTCACTGTGCCCATTTGTAATTTCATTTTACAAAATTTTGCAAATAAGGAGGTTCTATTCTTCACTTTAATTATATTAGTCTTTCCAGATTTTTAAATAAAATTTGCAAACCTACTTTAAAAGCACATGGTATAAAAGGTTTAGTAATTTCAAAGTCAAATTTTAAAGTAAGGTGCATAAAGGAAAAATACAGTCAAATGTGAATAATCACAGTCAACAAGAGACTCTTTGTGACAGTGGTCCCAAAGAATTCTATCACATACTGATACCACAATAGTCTTAACTTAAATATACTCTGACATTCAAACTAAGATAAAATTACCTAATGATGCATTTCTCAGACTGTATTCCTTTTATTACACAAAAAAATGACACTTAAAACATACTACAAAGCTAGATACAAATATAAGCATGCAGAGTTCAGAAATAAACCAACACATAACAGGAGAAATTCATATGATATATCACATAACATCACAACATTAAAAATGTTGGTATTGGTTTATTATGTTGTAAGCAATTGTTCTAAAATATTACAATGATGTGGTTCCTTATTACACTCTGTACATTTAGATTCAAGAGAAATTAAACAGTTAAATATGAACGTTACTTTTTTAAATTAATAAAAGAATGATTAGGTAACTATTTTGAGACCTAGGAATAATAAAATATTTTTGAAACAATACCTCAAAGACTAAACCATAAATCATAAAATCATTGGATTTTGATAAATCAAAATAAGTTTTCAATGGACACCATAGATAAATTTTATAGTTAAACTGATCAGGACATAAAACTAACAAGGAATTATTATTATAACCAGAGGAAGTAATGGGAAATAAGCAAAACATTTAAGAAGGAATTTTTAGAAGAAAAAGCAAATATTGTTCAAAATTATTTAGAGATGAGGGTAAAACTCTGTAGAGCTCATGCTTAGCATATGCAAGATCCTAGGTTCAATTCTTAACACTGCAAAGCAACCACATTAATTACAAAAGAAAGAAACAGAAAAAGTAGACATCACTAAAAATCAGGAAAATATCAATTAAACAACCAATGAAATATTACTATGTATCATGAGAATAGCATGCATTTGAATGCTGGGCTATGTCCAGTGTTAGCAAGATTATGAAAAGATGAGAACTCTAGTTTTTGCTAATGAAAGAATAAACAATATACTTACATATTAAAGCAATTTAAAAGTTCTAACTTGGACTCAAAGCACCCTCTGAAAAATCTTGCTTTAGCATATTATAGCATTCATTTCACGTTTTTTACATATGATTTTCTGTCAGAAAATTTCATTTTCATTATTCAAAATTAATGCCAAAATTAATAACTCAATAAATATCAGTAAGCATATCATATAGAAACATGATGCAAGTATCCCAAATTCATTGTTTCTGTCTAAATGCACTAAGTTGTCAAGGCAAAAGACTGATACTTTTCATTTTAAGCTCTATATCCCACTTGATTTTTAAAGTTTATATGTATTTCTTGTTAAAACTCAAAAACAGAAAAAGCAAATTGTAAAAATAATGAACCTACTGTCACTGTAATATACCTTACTGAAATAGGTATATACTATTTTAGCAATTTTTAGCTTAAAAAAAGAAAAAAAGTTAATATGTCAGTAGTGGTAAGAATGTATATCTATAAGGCCATTTTGGAAAACAGAATGGGAGTTCCTCAAAAATAAAATCAGACTAGGAACACAATAGCCATATGGTCTAGCAACACTATACCTGGAGATATATCTTAAGGAATCTGTAATGGTTTGGATCTGAAGGTCCACCCAAAGTCTCATGTGTTTGGAATGTGATTGGATCATGGGGGCTTTTTAGTCATTGGTCCACTAACATGTTTATAGCTCACATGCTATTAAGAGGTGGACCCTGCTCAGAAAATGTGGGCCACTGGGGCAAAGCCTGGAGGGGTATATCTATTTCTCCAGATCCTTCCTTTTCTGTCTGCTTCCTGAACTCCATGACTTAAGTAACATTTCTCCACAAGGCCCTTCCTGTGCCACTCCTTCCTTAGAGACAGAAGACTACATTCTGAAACTATGGGCCAATATAAACCTCTTCTCCTTTAAATTATGAGTATTGGGTATTTTGTTACAGCAACAAGAAAAGTGACTAAGGCAGATTTTGTTACCTAGAATAGGTCTTTTGCAGTGACTATCTGACCACGTGGTTTAGCAGCATTTGGAAGCTGTTCATATGAGGAATCTAGGAAAGTTAGAAGATGCTCACAAGAGAAGTTTTAGAATGCTATAAGCCAAGCTTGATGAGAGAAACTGATCAGAACTCAGAAGATAATAATGCTGATAAGGATGCAGACAGTAAGAACTAGGACTGTGGACATTTTATCTGGGAACAATGGTTTCACTGGCAACTGCACTCAACGCCATGTGTGTTACACTCTACATAAAATTTGTCTGTATTTTTTCTCAGGTTCTGAGACTTTTCAAGAGACCCTGATTAAAGGCAATAGACTAAATAATATGTCAATGAAACTTTCAATGCAGCCTGATGTTGATGTTGAAGCATGGGCATTGATGCAAACTTTTAGTCACAACTGCCATGACAATACATCTGAATAATTTGAAAAATATTGCTGGTGACCAGAAAGGAAACTCTTATAAAGTTGGGATCTATAAAACTGGAATCTGTATCATTGAGGCTTATAAAATGTTGGCCAAGAAAATCTTGACTGCTAAAATATCAGCATAAGTACAAACAAAAAGTACTTTGCATCAGAACAACAGGAACTACGCCTGAGGCCATCTCAGAAACCCAAAAGACCCCACCTACTCCAGATTTCATTTGAGAATAAAATCCCAGAGCCCCATTCTCAAGAAGAGTCACCCAGGAAATTGGGCTCTGTTCACAGAGTTCAGTCATCCAGGTACACAGAGACCTCTGCAGCCATGATCTGAGGCTCTTCAGCTACTGCTTGAACTGCTTTGGCATCATGCATACGTTGCTGTTGTTACATACATTCAAAATACAAGAGTTGTGAGATAAAAGAGGCTTCCACCCACATTCAGAAGTAGGTCTGAGAGGTCAGGAAATATGTTTCCAAGAGGGCAATGCATGAAGCTATGAGACTGAAACTGAAAATGTGGTGGAGATCACAGGAAGCTGGAGATGCCAGAAAAGTAGATATCTGATGGAAAAGGATACCCATGACACAGGCCATGAGGGTTGTAACCAGCAATGAAATAGGGGTGAGGCTGCCCAAGCCTTTGAGAATGTACATTTTGTCATTATCTACCTTGGGTACTAGAAACAGAACTATAGGAATTAAGTTTCAGTCTTTCTTTGGTTCTGTTGCTTTTCATCCACTGTCTCCCTTTTCCAGTAATATTAGCCCTGTGTCACCGTATGTTGCACATGTTACATGCTTAGTTTTCTCTCTCTCTCTCTCTCTCTCTCTCTCTCTCTCTCTCTCTTTTAATTTCTCTGTATTCATTACCTCTTAAAGCACAATGTGACCTGGGTATTCCATTTTCATTCACAGGCTTTGTTCCGAATTATTTTTCAAACAGCAATGCAGTATACCTAGTTTATTCCTCTAAATAATACTTCTCTTTGGAAAACAAGCCCCATGCAGTTTCTGCCATCATGTTGTTTCACTTACATATTTCTAGAAGTCTAAGACAGGTAGATTTGAAACTACAGGGGAAGGTTTTTTTTTTTTTTTTTTTAAAAAGTAGATCCTATAAGATGAAAACTCAAGCTATTGTAACGAATGTTCCCTTAAACATCAACACATCTCAATACTTGAGAGACAAAAGATTTGGTCTACGAAGGAATCTGGCTTGATAACTAAACATTTTAGACTTCACAAAGTTAACAGTAAGTTATTTCTTACCACAAACATCTCAACCTGTTAAAATAAACTAAGAGGAAACTAGCAAAAGCATTGCTAGCTAGCTCTCTGGCTTCAGCCTGGAAGACCCCCAGACACATGCAAACAGGATCTACAGGATGATCACACTGGGGCTACATATCTGTGAGGATGACCCCACTGTGACAACACCACTGCTGCTATCAATGAAGAGATGCTGCCCCTTGAAGGAGATGACTACACATCACACATGGAAAGTCTACTAAGCTTTGCTGGAAGAACGACTGGGACGTGCGCTCAGTACTTTACTTTCATTCCCTCTGATAATATATGTTTTTGAGGATTTTTTTGTTAACATATAAGTCTGTATGGCATGATAGCTGCTTAAGGGGAAGATAAGATTTCTTTCTACTTTTAAGTGATACTGTGATACTTTAGTTTTCTTTTTTATTTTGTACAGATTCACAGCTAAGAGTTTGCTTTGATTCTCAGAGGAAACTCCAGACTTGGCTTTTCAGTAAAACTGGAACTTTTAAAACTTTGATAACATTTAGAGATGGAATAAATGCATTTTTTTGTAATGACACACAAACATTGGGGTCAGAAGCAGAATGTTATGCTTTGAATCTGAAATGTCCCCACAAAGTCCTATTCATAATAGACAAGATAGAACATAAACCTGAGTCTACAGCAATAAATAAATTAAAAAAGGAAAATGCAATACATACACTTGAATACTATATAGCATAAAAAGAGGAAAATCCTGTCAGTTGTGACAACCTAGAAATGAAAGACATTATAAGTGATATAATCCAGGAACAAAAGGGCAGATACCAATGTCACTTATATGTAGAATCTCAAAAAGTTGATCTCATAGAAACCGAAGGTTGGAAGATATTTGTCAAAGACTGTAGAAGAGACAATAAGGGAAAAGTGAGAGATACTGACCAAGAAGAGCAACATTTCAGTTAGTCTGCAGATGTAGTTGTCCTCTTGTACTTCCCATTGACTAGAGTTTATAATGTTATATTATATATCTCAAAATTTTAAAAAGAGTAGATGGACACAAAGTCTGAGTTCACTTTTATGTGTACACTGACACATTAAATTTGTTACACACTTTATGTTAGGCGTATCCAAGGCTCTGCTATAAAACACAATCTTGCTGCAGTACATGGTAATGTAATGAGGAACATGGAAGCTACCACACTTTTCGTGTGCTGAAAGGTATGTATAACCTGGTGCAATATTCAACAGAAGCTAAGACCATAAAGAAGACTACCCATATGCAGTTCACATTTAGGAACACTGTCTTTTTAAAATTCTTCTAACCCTTAAACTGGATTGCAAATTTATTTAGAATCAGCTGTAGTAAAAAAAGAAAAAAGAAAGAAAAAGACAAAGAACAATGTCATTCAGGTATTACTGAACGGTTTGACTTTTTTTTTTATTTTTAATTTGTGCCGGGGGTCGAACTCATGACCTTGCATTTGCCAAGCAGGCACTTACACTGCTGAGCTAAACCCCCAGCCCCTGACATGTCTTTTTGATGTAACTGTATTACAGGAAGTAAACAACTGCTAGGTGGATTAAATTTTTGACTAAAGACTTACTGACAGGAAACATATTTAGTATTCTGAAGTGTTATTTTGAGCTTGTTATTAATATTAGTTTCTTCTTGCTTTCTAATTAACAAAATGAACACAGATCCCAAATAAAACATTATAATTTAACTGTTTTCTGAACAAAAGAAAAATTACATCATATAAAACTTAAGAGCAAAATAAATGTCTTTGGAATTCTATTGTAGAAAAGCATAATAGGTGTCATATTAAGTTCATTACAGAAAAATATATTAAAAGCTTACAGTAAATAAATATAATTTACTGTTATCTAGGCTACTCTGTGTAACTGATGTTCAAAAGTTGAAAAAAAGGTACATTAACATTTTAAATGTCATTTTCATATTGTATAGAAAAACTCTTTTGGTATTATCTCAAAACAAACTACTATACTTAAAAACAGCCAAATAAGAGAATGATTGCCTATTTGTTAAGAAAGTTGATAGTAAAACTGACATTTCAAAGAACAGAATACAAACAACCAATCCTGAGAAAAGAAAAAAAAAATCACAGGTTGAACTCTGGTTGTTGGGTAACAATGATACAGATACTAAAACAAAATAATCATTAGCCCCTGATGAATGTGCTAAGTGTTTTCTCAGGAATAGTTAGTTCAAAAATTACTTTATTCCTACCAAAATTCATGAAGAAATCAGAAGGCACTGTACACCACATATATATTTTTTGCAAGAGGAATTTACATGAGACACACATCACACTGTTACCATTGTACACCTTACAAAAAGCAAAGAGAAAATAGCTAAAACTTAAAAAGAAGTTGGATCCAACAAGGCTGAATGCTGGGAAATTTTGACAGAGATAAACTGTGCTCAATATCGTTGGTGTCTAAATCTGACTCAGCAATGTGAACTGCACATAAGGAAAGGTTACTTTACGAAGTTCATGAATTTAGACTACTGCGTGGCACACAGTAGGCATTCAATACACATTTGTTGATGGAATACAATAGACTGTAGACTAATACATGTATACCGAACAGGCATGGGAATTTAAAATGAAGTTTTAGGTCAAATACACAGGTCTGAATAAGTACAAAGTTATTATCCTTAGATAATACTGGTCCAAAATTTAGCTTAGTGATTTTTCGAGAGAGGTAAGGCCTGGAAACAGGATTTCTATTTTCACTACCTTAGTTTAATATGGCACAATATTAATTCAGTTTGGAATTTCAAAAAACATTACTTTGGTTATATATTTTGATGTTTATTCAAGTATAGAATGCAATTTTTCAAGCTTATGAAAAGTCTGCTTTAAGTTACAGTTTAATAAAGGAATTTGTAGTTTCACAGTTTTAATACATTCCAGCCAGATTGAAACACTTTATAGTACATGTATGACTGTCCCATTGGATGACTTGTACCACTGGTGAAAAAAATGGTTCTGTCACTCTTACCGGCCTTTAAACTAACAAAATTAATAAAATGTATACATTGGGACAGTCACATATGTACAACAAGTGGTTTAGGTGCCCAGCAGTGAAATTATGGTTCCACTGTGACTGTTCTAAACTAGATCCAGACTACCATGCTAAGAGATGACAGCACAGGATACAAAGCCATGAAACTATGCAAATCTGTATCCATACATAACTAATATAGTTAATCTAGTTGAGATTACTTCCATGAGTTTGATTCTTAGATTATACTTCTCTCATCTTTGCAGTATACTGAGGTAAAAGGAGATTCTTCAGAGCTGCTGAGAGGTACTTTAATTACCAATGAAAACTTAAAGTCATTGTGTCTTAGACATACTAGATAAATCAGTTAGGCATTTTCTACAGCTTTATTCTTGTTTGATTGACCACCTCCTAATTAATAGCAACTCAACAGAAAAAAGAAGAGCAAATGATTCAAGGCGCTAAAGTAGATGCATTCATAGAAACTCTGGAGAAGCAAAAATGCACCTTGAAAACAGTTGTGGTTATAATAAATGTTAAGTTTGCTAATATGATGGATACACTTTAAAACATATTTATTCAAGGATATGGCAATTTTGGTTTTAGTCCTTTGTTATATTTATCAGTGTAGCTTTAAGTTGTAAATATTTAAATATCTAAACATTTCATTGGCAGACAATGTTGTCAGAGAATACAGAAACAAAAATAAAATCAATAAATAGGCTAGTAATATTGATAAGATAGAATGTGAACAGCCAATCAGTTAGAGAAAGGATTCGTGCTGGGACAGTCATTTGTAGAATTCTGCCTTTTTGGACTTCACTCAGAGTAAATAGAGAAGTGGTTTATGGAAGTATGTAAAATACATCATCATAAGTATACAAAATAGCTGAAAATACTTTACAATCTAATTCCAAATAGCATAAAAGTCTTTGCCCACTTTCAATCATCACAGTTACTGGAGACCTGCCATGTGTTAAGTTTGCTATCTTCTGGAGACACAGAGATAAAAGGCACATTTCCCTGATCACTGTGCTTGAGGGCAGAGTAGGCAGGAAGTAATATGCTTTTCAGTTATTGGTACTCCCCAAGGACAAAGGCAGATTCTACATTAAACCATGATAGCCTGTAAGCAAAAAGTAAGCACATGCTGATACAAACTACATACACTAACAGGCCTTCACTTTAAAGTTCCTTACTTACTTATAAGGCAGGTGGAGAAAAGGACATCCCATGTAAATCACAAGCTAATCTTTTCTGGATTTCTTTTAAAGCACAAAAGAATAATTCTTGTAGTCTCATAGCTAAAGACTTGACTATATTTAAATTTTCTCCACTTTTTTTTAAAAAGACTATTTGAAATAAAGAATTTTGAATGAAATTGTAGTTAAAAATGCTCATCAAGTATATGCATCTCAATTATCATAAAACATCAGATAACTTTTAAAAAATCATGCTATTTAGAACTGTATTGTTACAATAATTGCATTAATCACTTATGTTGTAATTACTAAAGTTATATAACCATAACCAGGTTGGGCTGCTATGATTAAGAAACCTAATAATGAAAGTCCAAAGCAACATAAATATTGTTCAATATTTCTAGTAAGTTGGGCAAAAGAAAAAATATCAAACAGTAATCTAGACACCATCATTAATAGAATAAAATATTAATAAACAGACAAAAATTCTTTAATCAAGAAATTAAAGTAGAAATTCTGATACAAAGTTAAAAACCTTCTATAATAACAAGCTTCAAAGTTAAAACACAGGCTAAAGTTGACTAATTCATTCTACAGAGGCATGAGCTCAGCAGGTGCTCCAAAAATATACCAGCAAGCCAATAAAAGAGAATTCCTTCAAAAACATTTTAGTTTTGTTATTTTTGACTGAAAACATAGTATTAAACTAGAGAAAAATAATGAAAGTTCAACAATGTTAATATTAGAATTCATAAAACGAGCCTAAATGAAATTGGAATATAAAGCACAATATGTAAGTCTGCTTTTTAATTCCTAATTGTAGTAAGATACCTAAGACTTAAAAAAACTAGATTTTTTAAAATGTTTCATATATTTCTCCTACTCATTCTTGCTACCTCTGTACTTCCCTCTTTGCTTTTCCTTGTATAAAGGAAGGCCTTTTCATCTTCCTTTCAATAAATGCTGACCAAGTTTTTACTAACGGGCCAACTTCACTCGATCCACATTTTTAATTCTCACAACATGACCCTGGATCTATACTGTCTCATTCTCTACTTCTGTGACAAGATGTTATCATTTTCAACAAAATGTTGGGGTGCTCAAGCCTGTAAGCCAGGCTTAGAGCAGTAAGAGTCCAGTATCAACAAGGATAAATGATTCCATCACGACTGTCCAGTGCAGTTTAGATGCTTTCTCAACACTTACTATCAAACCAGAAGAAGCAAATCAGATAGAGGGGCAGAACTCCAGCTCTAAGCATATAAGAAAAATGTAGTGGGTGTTTCGAGATTTTTCAACCATCAAAGGAAACACAACCACAAATGTCTCAACCATCTGACATCCCTGGATGACTGGATTTGCATGTTTTTTTTTACCTCTGGCAAAATGATTCCATCTCCAAATCCTTTCTTTGGGAATTTTATAGACCTCATATGATACCAATTCTTTCACTTTGTATCAAAACTTAATTTAGTTAAGGATAAGGGACATTATCTATTGTAGTTTTTAAATAAAACATTTATACAGTAACACCAGCATATAACAATTTAAAATATAGTTTTTTTTCATAAAATGTGAAAAATCATTGAAGTTACTTAAATTTATGAAACCTCAACTTCCTGCTCACCCATAGTTTTTGCTCTTTCTTCAATATTGATCTGAAGTTCATCAACACTGAGCTGCCATGATTATCTAATATGACTCAAGTATTTTTTTAATAATGCAAATCTAACTCACTGGAAGGTTACAATATGTATTGTTCAAGTTTCAGGCTAATATTTTCATTAAAAGTATATCCTTCTCTTTCATTAAGAGAAGCATTTATTATTTATTATCTAGCTATCAATTATATTGTTTAGTTGACTATTGCTGACTATAATCTTTATGTTACTTGATTCAGTTGCTTATGTCTTTTGTGAATTCTCTTGTAATTCTAGCATGAAACTTAGCACCCAACACATGAAAATCAATATGAAATACAGTACATTTTGAAATTAAAGTCTTCTATTGTGTCAATTCTTCTTCTTGTATGTTGTTATTTTTTAATCAAGTAACTGTGGATACCTTAGTAATATACAGTATGAAATAAATACAATTATCAAGGTCAACAAGAGGTCATATTTAAGGAATAAACAACTCCATCATTAGTATCAGAATTGATGATGACATTGTGATTGCATGATTATTATCAGAAAATTTAAAAATATTCTTTCTAATATTCAAAATAGAACTCTAAAATTAGCATAGAAGGCCAACTGGAGAGAACTTTTATACTTAATCAGAAGTGTTGGGAATGTTGGATTTAACAGATTAAGAATTTAGTACAACTCTGACTAACATACTAAGCCTCTAAAATATCAATTAGATAGCATTTAAGAGAATATGGGCAAAGTGCTGAAAATTCTAAGAAAAAGTTGAAAGAAATAAGAGCTCAAAAGAACTGTAACACAAGCAGAAATAAGGAACACGTGTAGTAGGCTTATTTTATAGATGCATGATGATAAGAAAGGATCTCTGATCCTAGGAGTATGTCAATATAAACTCCTCAAACAGAAATGAAAAGGGAAGATTGAAATAAAAGAACAGAAAATCTACAAAATTTCAAATAATGGGAATACAATGAATTTACAAATAAGGAGAATAAAGATAGAAAGAATCAGAATAAATATTTGAAGCAACAGGGACTGAGAGAGTCCAAAAACTATCATCAGAATCCAACCAAATCCAAAAAGATGAAAACACCAGGATGAATGTCTACAAAAATGTACCTAGACTGCTCATTCTTCTAACTAGAGAAAAGAGAAGGAAATATCTTGAGAAAAGTGCCTTATCTATAGAAACATTAAAAAATATAACCAACTGCTCTTCAAAGCTCATTCAAGCAAATACAGAATGGAGTGAAATATTGAAACTGTTAAGAGAAAAATATATCCTGCAATAATCCAGAATTATGTATCCTATGAAATTATTCTTCAATGGAAAAAAAAGAAATAAAGCTTTTCTCTGACAAACAAATATTGGGTGAATTTTTTGCCAGTAGAAATTTTTAAATATTTTCAGACAAAGGGACAATAGTATACACAAGACAGAAGCTCAGATTTACAGAAAAAGGAAGAATATAGAACATGGATGAAGGAATAAAGTAAGGTAAAATAAAAACATTTATTTTTGTTAATGTCTAATTGGTCAAAAAGACAATAATATTAGTAGTAAGTAACGAACATTCAAAGTAGTAATAGTAAATATTTGGGTATGTGTGTCTATATACATGATGTACATGTTGTATATGCATATATACACATCCTTATGCATGCATGTATACAGATGAAAGCAATAACAATGGCACAAAGGGTGTTAAAAATTTGGCTTTTTAAAATTGTAAGTCAATACTTGTTGTATAGTGTTATTTGATGTTGGAGTGAGATTACTTGTAAATATATGCTGCCAACTTGAGGACAAACATTTAAATTATTTAAACACAGAGCATTCACGGCTATCCCCAGGCCCTAAGATACTGGGCAAATGTTTTGAAGTCACCAGAAGCTTAAACAAAGAAAATTAAGAAAATTTCTTGTCACAGTGTAAGCTCCTTTAAATATGTATTTGAAGAATGAATGAATGAGTGAATGTATGGACAAAAGGTAATTATTTGAAATACAATGGCTTTAGACAAAAATAAGGTAAATTTTGATGAAAATTTTTAAATGTACAGAAGAACATAATTCTAAAGCACATGTACTATTGATAGTGATAAAAAAAATATAAAAACCAAAAGGATTTAAGAATTCATTAAGAGGAATTGCACTAACTCAATTCAGTGATACCCATTATTAACAAAGTGATTTGATATTATTAAAGTAAAACTTAAAACAAGCACAACAGGATCATGTTATTTGTATGTCAAATATAGTTTAATTTAAAAATAGTATTTACTACCAATGAAAAAGATACTTTATTATCATTTTCATGCTTTCATTCAGCATCTTTAATATTCATTCCAAGTTAAAAGTACTTTCCTTTTCACAGATATTTAATTATAAGCAATGCTATTTCTTTTTATACTTATTCAAATTTTTACCAATATGACTACCTTCTGAACGACTTATATTTATTCATAAGTATATACTGAACTCCTGCTCTGGCATGCCTCAGGTACCCTAAGCCCTCAACCAAATCAATCTCTTGATTAAAGTCTCCTCTCAGTGACTTATACATAAAGTCTGTGCCCTATTTCTATTTACCTAGATTGACTATCCAGTGACAAATAACATGACTTGTTGAAACAACAACAAACAAATATTTATGGAATGAATATTAGCAGACCTCAAAGAAAACCAACCTTTTTTTTCTCCGTAGTACTTATGGTATGGTAAACAACCCTGTGTACGGTTTCTATACAGCGCTTTAGATGTTCAATTTGGTCTGATCATTGACGATAGCTCTTCTAAAATATGGGTTCCACAAAATACATTCTCAATACAAAAAGTTAATTTCCTCACTTTTTCATGCCTCTTAGACTTCAATTCTACTAATCTGTAATAGAAGAAATTAAAAAGCACCAATATTGGAAAGTGCATGCAAACACACACATACACATGCATGGGCGTATTTGCTGAGTGGTCCATGTCGTGTTTCTGATTTTTTCTTTGAAAGAAATAGTGGTACAGAGTCACAGTACCCAAAATGAGTGACCATCTGATACAGAAGTGATGTCTTGTATGGATTCTGTGAGAGTATGAAATTTGTTTGCTGCATTACCACCTGTGCACACAGACTCTGCCAAACGTCAGTGTGAGCAGTGATGGTAACAGAAGTAAAGCAATACCAGACTTAAGAATAGTGGAAGCTTCTGGTATTAATTAGGGAAATACAAATTATAACAGCACTGAGATTTCATCCTACTCAAGAAAAAATGGCCATCGTGAAGAAAGTAAATACTCCTATGGTGTTGGAGAGATTGTAAACAAGAACAAATATTATGGAAATCAAACAAATACTATGGTGACCCCTCAAAAAACTAAAAGCAGAAATTTCATTCCACCCAGCTATTTCCCTTCTAGGCATTTTCCTGAAACATTTAAAGACATTAAACGGATGCACACATACCCATGTTTAAAGCAGCACAACTCATAATAGCTCAATCTCAGAAGCAGCCTACATGTCCATCAATAGATGAATGGATACAAAAAATGTGGTTATTTCCACAAAATAGAGTTGTACACTGTCATAAGGAAAATGTAAACCTGAGTCATTGGTAGGAAAACGAATGAGCTTTGAGACAGTAAGGTTAAGTGAAGTAAACCAAGCATAAAAGCTTAAATACTTCATGAGAAACTGGAAATATAAGGAGCAAAGTAAGATACAATTGATAAAAAATAGGAAGATAAATTTTTACAAAAGGGAAAGAAACCAAAAGATGAAGGGGAAAGAGACGGAAAAAGAAATTAAGCTGTGTAACGTACATGTACCAATTTTTCTTGCAGAGTAATAATTTTATATGGCAAACATAAAATAAACATTTAATAAAAGATAATATTGGAAGTAACCACTCTTGGTTACAAGCTTAACAAAAAACACTTTGCTTCTTCACCAGCTATGCCACTTAAGGCAGTATACTCTGAAAGATATTGTATCTTTGGCAAAGTAGAAAAATAAGGACAGAACTTGCACAGATTCCCTGTTAGAAGTTTTCAAAATATGAGCACTTTTGTACTCAACTTGAATTTTTAATCTGAATTCACGTTTGTCTAGATTCTGTTCAAGTAAGTGTGTTCTAATATTGCTCTATATGTGAACAGATTCACTTTTACACAAATACCTACTAAGTTCGTAATTACTTTACGTTCATGCCCTATTTAGTAGTTCATAAGTACAATATTGTGATCAATATAATTTTAATAAAGTCTATGCATAGAAAAATCTAATACAAATTTACATATGCATTTCCATTGACAGTGAATGTATAAAATGTAATGTATATAAGAATGTACAATTTAGTGTTCTGCACACTCAAAAGGGAAAACAAAATATGGATGAACTCTGAAGACATTATGCTAAACAAAATAAGCCTGTCAAAAAAAGACACGTACTGCATGATCCCATGTGTATGAAATCCATAAAACAGTCAAAGCTGCAGGCATAGAATGCAGAATGACAGCTAACAGGGGTTTTAGAGAACTTGGAACTAACCTGTTTAATGGATATAGAGCTTCAACTTTGCAAGATGAAAAAGAATTCTGAGGATGGATGATGGCAATCGTTCCACAACATTCTCAAAATGGGTGGTGGTGACGGTTTGCACAATAATGTGAATTTTTTGTACTATACACTTAAAATATTTAAAATAATAAATTTCATAATACATGTTGTACAACAAAATAAAAGATTTACATGTTTGTGTAGGAGTAAATCTCTAAAATGAGCTATTTTGCCATTCAGAATGTAATGCACAACAGTACTGGATGCAATAAAAGACCTTCTTTAAAATTGACAAGATTGGCAAAACATTGCTCATACCTTTTTTGGTATAATTCTATCAAATAACAGCAGAAATGTGCCTTCCTGAGAATTTATAAAGCTGATTTTTTTTAAGGATTAAGAAGTAAATATTTTAACCTTAATAAAATTACTAAGTGCACAACCTAGGAAGCTCCCAGCAATAAAAATGATTTGAGGCATTACAAATTTTCATTTAGAGCATAACTTCCTCTCTAAAACATTTTCTCATATTCCTTTTCATTAGGAAGATTTGCTCATTTTTCTTCTACTCAAACATTTTACAGAATGTTGTAAGATTATTATGACACTAATTTGTTTGCATCTTTATCACCTACATTAAGCTTCTCAAGGGTTTTTAAGACATACAGTCATAGTCAACACTGTTTATTTAGTCCATTGGAGAGACAAGTAGATGAACAAGTGAATAATTTAATTTTTTAAACAACTTCTGAGTGCCAAAAAGAGGTGAGGTTCAGTGAATACAAAAAGATTAGAAATTATGTTCCTTAACTCAAAGAATTAAGACACTCTAATAATCCCTCAAAAAGTCAATGCTGTAAACATTCTTTTGAAACAATATAGGTAACATTCTGTAGACAGTACACATAAGTAAGACTAGTTAGAACTTCTTTAAAATAAAGGAGAAGGTCAGGGAAAGCTTAATGAAGGAGTTAGCAGCTAAATAAACACCAAAGTGTGGGTTATATTAAATAGGTGCTTAGTAGTAAAATATGAGCATATTTGTGGGAAAACTGAGACAGTCAAATTACCTACGAATAAAGTTTTCAAGGCTTTTACTTCCAGGTGACATTTACTCTTTTAAAAATTACTTAGAATCTCCAATCTAAAAAGTTTCTATTTATAAGGATTATATGTGTCTATAGTTATTTTATTAAACTGAGAAACTGAAATCTCAAGAACGGACAAGCACACATTCTATCAGTCATCCAAACAATGACATCATCAAAATCATTTACCCTCTGGGCAACTATATTCATCATATATTTATAAGAGAATAAGAGTGAAAAAAGGGAAAAGGAATAATAGCTAAATGTAATTATGAAAAAGTTTTGACTTTGGAATCACCTTGAAAAGGTTTCATCTTTGTAACCTTGTAACCACCTTGAAAGCATGAGAACACAGAACAGAGACTAATTAGAAGCCTCAAAAAGAGTTCACAAGGAACCAGCAATCAGTAGATCAGACAGTGTTGGAAAAATAAACTAACACAAGCATTTAAAGGAGTCACAAAAATTGACAAAAAAAAAAAAAGAAGAAGAAAAGAAATAATGCAGAATGGTGGAGAGTTTTAATAGGCTGTGTCTAGATGTCCCCACAAAGACTCATGTGGTCATAGGTGGGCCTTTTTCAGAGGTGGCTGGATCTACAGTATGCAACACTGGAACTGCATGGTGGAATGCTAGGATTAAGGGCAATAGGATTAAGGTGTAAGCACTCACACCGTTTTAAGGCAAGAAAGATACTGTTGAGGTCATTTACATGCTTTGAGATTTAGGCATCATGAACTGCTCCTTTGCAATTCCTGTCTGCCATCCACTGTGGTTTGGAGCCAGCCAATTATCGACCGAAACCTCCACAAACTGTGATCTAATTAAACCTTACTGCTTTAACTTTGGGTGTTGGATATTTTGTTTCAACAATGAGAAAAGTAACTAAGACAGTGTTGCTATAGCAAGGTATGGAAATGAAACTTAAAGGAAAAATGTTTCAAGAAGGGACTGAGGAATTTTGAGAAGCATTTTAAAGATGAGGAAAGAATAATCAATAAACAGAAGTCATGAAATTAATGGCCAATCTGTGATAATGAAGTGCATGCATTTGGTGGACCAGATTGCAAGGCAGAGTTGTACCTCCATTCACAAATCCTTTTGTTTGCAAACAGTTTGTTTCACAAACAGAAGCATGTGGCAAAATTTTGTTTTTGTTCGCAAGCCATGCATCAAATGATAAACATGAGTGTGGCCGTCTTTCTCACATAAACACAAATATGACCAATTTTTCCAAAATCATAGAACAAATTCAGTTGGCAAACCAATATATTATGAGAAAAACAGAAGTTAAAACAGTCCTAGTAGTCCATAGTGACTCGTTTGAGACTTCAGTAAAGGGAAAGCAAGACTGAGAAATAGCTTAGATTTGAAACTGAGCAAAAGAAACTGATGATGGGAAATGACTAAAACAATAAGGGGAGAGACAATGGAGCAGAGTCTCAGAGAGGTTGGGCAGAAGTTAGGGTAAAAGAGTGGGCAAAGGCTCTCAGCTCTCCCTTTCAATACAGAGCTACATTTTTCAGAGTACCCATCCCATCACTGAACACAGTGGTGAAAGATAGGGTAAATGAGTTTCAATATGTCAGTACCTCATTACCGGGGTTAGTTTCTTTTTTATTATCTATCATCAAATGCAGATCAATGGATATACTGTCACTGTAAATGACTTATTCATTTACCTCAATTAAATGATCTATATGTTCCTGTTGAGTCTACCCATGGCAACTTTAGGTCATCTCTAAACTGAGTGGAAAGCTCACTGGCACTGCCTTCTGTGCACCCACTCTATAAAGTCTGTACCTGCTCTAAAGTCATGGATTTCATCTTCCATCAAATTGAATGTCCAAAAATGTTGACAAAAGAAGCAAGAGTCTGAGAGTCCCATCCTGAGCTGCACAGAAGACTGGGTTTTCTCCTGTGACTTAAAGGGTGACATTCACTCTTCCACTCTTGGTTTTGGAACAGGTTTTGCTCTCAACAAACACTTGGGTCAAGCTCATTCTTGGTATGACAAAGAATTTGGCAATAGCATCAAGGTGATGAAGCATGTGGTCTATATGACATACAGCCTCCGGATCACAGTCTTCAGAAAGAACACAAAAGAGTGGCTCAGAAACCCTTGACCCAACTCAGTCCCCCAACAGTGAGAATCTCCCCTCCTCAGTTTCTATAGCAACCCCCTCAAGGAGAGGAGCTAAGGAAGCCTGACTCTGTCACATACTATCAATAAGAAAGAAAGAAAGAAAGAAAGAAAGAAAGAAAGAAAGAAAGAAAGAAAGAAAGAAAGAGACTGAGACTAAATCAAGATAGAATATCCATAACCAAGTGACAAAGAATTATGTGTCAAAATAAAAATAAGTAGAAGAGTGCAGGGAAAGGAAGAATTGTGGACAATGGCAAGAAAACTCTATGGTGTAGAAGGTGGACTAAACAAGAAAAAAAAAGAAAAAAATGAAGAAAAAATAAGACAAGCAATATTCTAGTTACTATTAGCACAGATGATCAATAGGAGATTACAATTCCAAGACTCCAGTGAGAATGCTGATAAAACAATTTCTCAGGGGCAAAGAATATTTAATAGTACTTATCCTAGATCTTCATAGTCTGATAATGAAAGTCCTTAGTCACTGGTGACTCTTCAAATTTATATTTGCTAGCCGGGCATGGTGGCTCACGCCTGTAATCCCAGCACTCGGGAGGCTGAGGCAGGAGGATTGTTGTGAGTTCGAGACCAGCCTGGGCTACAAAGTGAGCTCAGGGCCAGCCTGAACTGCATAAAGACCCTGTCTCAAAAAGACAAAACAAAACAAAACAAAAAAACAAATTTATACTTTTCATAATTAAATAAAATTTCAAGAAAAAAAGAGAATAGGAAATAATGAAAAGAGAATAGGAAATAATGAAAACAAAGGTTTTGTAAATAAGAGGGGGAGTGGGATGGAGAAAAAAGAAAGATCAAGATATGTTATGCACATGTACAAACCCTTATGTTGAATGTGATCATTATGGATGTGTAAAATGTATCAATGAAATTATTTTTTAAAAAAATTAAATAAAATTCCGTTAATTACACTAACCAGAGTTCAAGTGCTCCATAACCACAGGTATCTAATGGTTACCTGGTTACCATCCTGAAAAATGTAGATACTGGACATTTCTATAACAATATTAGTTCTACTAGATATATCTGCCATGAATACATGTATGATATATTTTTATAAGGTTGAAAATTCACGGGTTACAGAGAAGCTTGTAATTCTTGAATACTTAGTATGTGTCATGTACTATACTGATCTCTTGACATCCATCATCACATGCAGTCCTCACAATGATCCTTTGAGGTAGGTTTTATTACATTTGTATTTTACAGATGAAAAGACAGATTAAGAGATAAGTAAGTTGCTTTGTATAAAGCAGAGGCAAGGTATGGTCGAAAGACTTTAGAATGCAAGGACAGAGATGGAATGAAAGTGGCAATGTCTTGGTAGTTTAGAGATGAATGTTTTCCTCAGATAGTCAAAATACTATGAAACACAAAAGGAAGAAGAGTGGAGACAGCTACATGAACAAATCGGTAAATAAAAATAAAATATTTCTTCAATATTAAAGTGACACCTTGACATATTTTAAAGTAGAGAGCACAAAGTAAGGTAACTTTAACTCACCTGATTTACTTTATTGGGTTCCTGTCAGGTGAGAAAGTTCTGTTGTCATGGAAAGTACCACACTACTATTTGCTACTTATATAACACCTTTCATCTTACAAGCTCAGACTTACAAACATTAATTCATTAATAGTCCTCTTATTGAATATGCATAAAAATTTACCTAATAACATTCAACCCTTGCAGTTCAAACAAAATTAAAATTATTTGCTCTCTCAGTTTCTCAAAGGTTATGCTCCATCTCCTACTATTTCAGAAAGAAGACAGTACTCTTAAATAAAGTTCACCTTCTTGTTTCTTGTACCAAATGAAAAGTACCTCCTATTGTTTTATTGTCAAAAATATGCAGCTTTTCTTCTACCCACTCTAATTTTTTTGTTCATGTTTTCATCTAACTGGCTGCTAAAATCTTTTAAAACACCATTATACATACTAACAGACACTGGTAGAAATCTCATTCTTTCTTCAAAGGATACATGATCTCATTTTAAATTAGAAAGAATAAAACTAAAATACGGAGGGTTTGTGTGTGACTATGTTTAGTTAAAAGTTTGAAAACTAAAAAGTGAAAGATCCTTTGTTCAGTGTTTTTTGTGTTTACCTTATTAGAAGAAAAACAAGTATTTGCTTCAATATTGTAAAAATTTTAAAAATGTCCATACTGAGTTGACAACTGGTGGTCAACTTATAACACCTAGCTGAACTACATCAGTGTGGTTCTAGGTGTGGAGAGCCCAACTGAGGATTGTTGCCAACAAAAGAACTGGAGAGAAAAGTGTTGTTGTGGTTCTTCTGTTGCTGTTGGTTCTCCTGGAAGTGCTTGTCGAACTCCTTTCCTGATATGAACTTGGCTGTTCTTACTGTCAGAGGAGCTCAGGACCTTGTTGCCATTGAGAATGGCTGTGGTTCACTTTGGGGGAGCTCTGGTCTTTACTCTGAGCACCACTTCCTGGCTCCACTGGGGAATATGGTGTGCTGTTCAATTTCTAAGAGAAGCCTGCCACGCTGGCTTCCTGATATGAATTCAGTTGTTCTCAGTGGGGAAGCTTCTGATGTCATCGTTAAGGATGGCTGTGGTACATTTCAGGGAGCTCTTGTCCTTTGAGCATTGCTTCCTAGCTCCAGTGCAGAAGCCACAGCCTGCTTGCACAGATCTGTCATCCTACTGGCACAGACTTTCTCATTTCCACCATTGACCTTTGGGCCTGTCCAACACAGATCCAAGAGACAGAATTGCTGTAGGCCTCCAGTTGGACTCGTGGGGAGCATTGTCATGGCCTCTAGGTCTTCAGCTGGATTCATACAGAACACTGCCATGGGTTCTGAGTCCTCAGCTGGGTTCATTGGGTCTTTAGTGCGTGGACAGATTTCCTGCACTTTTTTTGTATTTGACTTTTTTGGGTGATTATTATAAAGTAACTGTAATTATGTATCCTGTATTAAATCATTTTTCTTGTAAACCCTGACTACAACACATTACTAACAAAATTAGATCATCACAATGGTCTTAAAGCACAATATTTTGTTGTTTGTCATCAAAAGGTAATTTAGCAGATTATAACTTCTTTGATAGTTTTAAGAATTTTACTGCCTCCAAGAAAACTTACCTCCAATTAATTTACTACAACCTATCAATAAAAAATGTAAGCAAACTCTTTTGAAAGTTGTGTAGATTTTTCATTTGGTGCATCTTGCTGTTTTTATCACCCGGTATCACTTTTGACACATGCATTGATCAAATTAATTCAAAAGCAATCTATCCCAGAAAGAAATGGAGAGACAGACTTTTGATAGGAGGAGCTAACAAGTCACATTGTGAAAGACGCATTTAAGGATGGAAAAGTTTCCATAGAATATTACACACAGACTTATTACAAAGGGTGAGTTAGAATTTGTTGACTAGAGATTATTATTAGGGAAGCCCATTGTTAACAAGTCTGCCATTTTACAGTTTTGTATTTTAAGCTTTGTCCTTTTACTCAGTGTCAGCTTTCCAGCTCTTATGGCTACTCCTGCCTTAAAAATCCTCAGTTTCTGTCTATTAATCCTCCTCTCTCAACTTGTAGAGACGTTTGCCTTGCTTTTCCTGTGACAGTTCATGAATCAAAAATAGTAGACAGAAAAAGCTGTTTGTGTTATATTATCTAAACAAGGGCTATAAAAAATTGTAAATCAAGTACTGTAAATCATTACATTTATATGAATGAATGAAGCTGTCTAGATGTTCTTCGGCCTATAGAATAATGTTTATAGTGTTTGATGTTTATAGTGTTTTAAAAAGAAAAGTTCTTCAGTTTCTACTTGAAATAAAGGTAATTTTAACATCAATTTATAAGTTAAATATTTTCATGAGCACTGTAGAAGTTTGGTAATGTTTTAAAATATTATGGTTTTTTTGGGGGGTTGGTTGTTTTTTTGTTTTGTTTTGTTTTTTTGGTACTGGAGATGAAACTCATGACCTTGAATTTTCCAGGCATGTACTGGTGCTGATGAGTTAAATTCCCACCCCTAAAATATTATGACAATAAATTAGATACCTCAGACTCAAGTATCTTTCTCAAGTGATGTTCTGACTATATCTTTTAATATAGGTAAAGCATCACTTCATGTGATAAATAATGCTATGAAGAATTGTTTTACAACCACTATGGAAATCTATATGGAAATTTCTCAGAAAAATAAACATAAAAATTTCATTTGACCAAACTATTCCTTTCATAGCTATCTTACCATAAGAGTTAATAACATAAGGGCTGGGGATTCAGTTCAGCAGCAAAAGCATTTGCCTGGCAAATGTGAGGTCATGAGTTTGATGCCCAGTACCCTCCCTAACAGTTAATAACATCATATTACAATGCTACATGTATACACATTTAAAGCAATGTAACTCATAATAACTACACCTTGGAGGACAGCCTATGTGTCCATCAACAGGTGAAAATATAAAGCAAAATGTGCTACTTACACACAATGGAGTACTACTCTGCTATAAAGAAGGATGTATTTATTTGTAGGAAAATGGATGCATCTTAAGAGACCATTATATTAAGTGAATACATCAGATACATAAATATTAAATTAAATTAAATATTGCATGGCTTATCTTACATAAGAAATTCAAATCATAAATAAATAAATGAACAAAATAAATGATAGATAACAAGAAAGGGGGAGACAGATCTTTGGCAAATGGGAAAAGAACCAATAATGGAGGGAATTAGAAAGGAGGGGAGAGTAGAAGGGAGCATAAAAAAATTACAATGTGATGTGTTATGCCCATGAAGTAAGTCCTCAAGATGCATTCAATAATTATGTACTACATGTATGCGTGAATTTTAAAAAAAATTATTTAAAAATGAATGCTTTTAGAGAGATTTTTACCTCTCTTTTATGTCAGGTCATTGAACTTAACTGTCTTAAAGGAGAACTTTTAATAGCCTATTTTATTAGCATATTTAAATAACTTTAATGTATCTTAGAATAGTATTTCTTTTAGAATGCTTAAGTATCTTTCAATTTTGAATTCTCTTTTCGTTCATCAATAACTTTTATATCTCATTTGTATTCATCCAGCTATTCAACTTCTGTTCAACTATTGAAATGGTCATCAAAATGTAATAGGTTGATCGAAGCATCTCAGATATTACTTTAAAATAAGCTTATTCCTTTTATGAAAGATGCATCTGTATTTGACTTTGTAAGATAATAAATTCAAGAAAAACCCAACTGGGACCTTTACCATACTTTTCTACAATGTATGAATTTTATAGTAAATAAGACTATAATATTCTCCTCTGCAACTAGAACCACATTCCCACAGGAAATGAAGAGACTAAAATATTAATACCTCATCCAGGCTTTCTATGTCTATTATGGAGCCTTAATCTCCATCACAGTCAAAGCACTGTAAATCATCATGTTTATATAAATGAAACACTCCAGATGTTCTTCGGCTTCTCTAATACTTAATGTTCATAATGTTTTTCAGAAATAAAAGTTGTTTGCTTTCAACCTGAAAAATGTAATTTTAAAATCAATTTACAAGTGAAATGAACATTATCATAAACTCTGTATAAACTGGATAAGATTTTAAAATATTATTACAGTAAAATGATCAGTTACAATAAGTAAAATTACCGATAATGCCTTTTATGATATGTTTTTAAAATTTCAATATGTGCCTGATAACAATGTCATTTTTTTCTATTTATTTGTATTTTAGATCTCTTTTTACCTCTTAAATACTTCTGGCATTAGTAAGCCACTCTAATTCTCTGATACGAATCTATATAAGTGCTGCTTCCCAATGCTTACTGTTCCGGAGTTGGATTAATCATACAAGTACTGTTTTTCTTTGCCACTGGATAATTAACATGCCTGATCAAACCCTGACCATCCACCCCTGTTGTGTATAGAGGCATTAAATCACTGTGAAGTATCCACCAAATACACTACCATATAACAAATAGGTACATAATCCTAAAGCCACTCCTACTTTTCCACCGTGAAAATATAGTAAGAATTCAGCTTCTTGAATTATCACCACAGTACGAACCCCACTGCGTGTAGGTCCAAGCCCCTGTCATCTCCACCTGAGTTATAGCAATCCATTCTTAGATGATCTTTCTGGTTTTGCCTTTGCCCTAATGTCTGCTCTCAAACAACAGTCAACATGATCGTGCTTAATCAGAAATAAAATCTTGTTCCAGAACCTACTTGTGAAATTCTTAAAAAAATAGCTTTCATTTTAGGAAGTTTAAAAATCAAAAGTGCTTACAACAGTTTAGAAATTCTTTCAGGGTTTGACTCTTCTCTATCTCCCTGGCTTCATTTCCTACCACTTCACTTTCTCTCATTCACTCACACACTTTTTATTATTTACGTATATGAATTACACTCTCCTCTAAGGGACCCGACACTTGCTACTTCTTGAAATATTTTTCTCAAGATATGTGTAACTGCTTTTCTTACTTCTTTCATATTTCCGGTCAGATATAACTTTTTTTAAAATGCCTTTGGTGACTACACAAAATGGCAAACGCCACTCACACCTAACCCAGGCACTCTATTCATACTTACCCTACTTTACCAAACATCAGATTACAGGCATTCTATATTCCTAACATACTCTAAGTTCCATACAGAGGAGATTTTATCTTGCTCATTGCTGAACTCACTATGTGAAGAAGAACACCTGAAATACATGATAAAAATCAAGAAATATTTCTGAATAATGAATCAGGATCAACTCTGAATCCTAGTTACTTCATTTATCAGCCATTTGACTTTGGAAAATATATTAAGCCTTACTACAGTTTAGTTTATAAACTGTAAATTAGAAATAATAATAATAATAACCTTATGTAGTTATTTTCAGGATTAAACTATTTAAAAAATATAGTGTACCTAAAGGAGTTCCTGGCACAGAATAAATTTTGCGTCAAGCTTTAGCTATTACTAATCTTAATAAATCTATTAACTATTCAACTTCACATGGGTTCAGTCTTTGCTAAGGATAAAAGTAGAACAGAAAAATAAGTTTATTGATATTTTTATTTTCCTGATTTTCAGTCTAATATTTTAGTGGATATTTATTTTTAAAGCTCATTTGTATAACTAATAGTAACAAAAAATCTTAACTACTGTTAACCAAATGCACAAACCAAATGTTCTAAACACATGGAAACTATATTGTTAATTACTGTGCGCTCACAGTTTTTAATTTTAGTTTTCTTTTTATCTTGGTGTAATAATTTAACATGTGAATTTGACTATTAAGTTCCCAGATATCTGGTTATACAACATGTCAGGATGTATCCCTGATACTGTTTCTGAATGACATGAATACTTAGATTTATAGAGTGAGAAAAAGTAGATTGACCTCCAATGTTGGTCCACCTCATCTAATACACTGAAGGTCTGAAGAGAATCAAAGGCTGAATATGAAAGAATCTTGCTTCTCTCCTCCCACCACTCCCCTCCGACCCTCGCTTTCCCCTCTTCTTTCCTTTCTTAGCTTTAAGGTCAGAAGTCAGATTGAGACTGGAATGTGTACCACTGGCTCTCCTGGTTTGTAGATTCTGGTCTACAAATTCAAGTCTCTTAGACTTGATCTGGGACTACATAATCAGTTCTTCTGAATCTTAGTTTTCATAATGATGTGAGCTAATGCTGTTTGTTTTTTGTTTTGTTTTGTTTTAATTGATACATAACAACTGTACATACCTTAATGTAGCATGGGAGCATGTAGTACATGAATACAAAGTACAATGATCTAATCAAGATAATTAGCATTTCCATCTCCACAAACATTTATCATTGCTTTGGTCTGGAAATAGTTGAAATCTTCCCTTAGAATTTTTTTGAAATGTTTAATAAATTGTTGTAAGCTATTCCCACACTTATGTGTTGGATACCAGTAATTACTCCTCCCTTTGGATATCATTTGGAGATCTCAGTTATCCAACCTCTCTGTACCCCTCTGCCACCCTTCCTAACCTCTAGTGACCACTGTTCTGCTCTCTGCTACTATAATATCAACCTGTTCATCTTCTACATACAAGTCAGAATATACAGTAATTTTCTTTCTAAACCTGGCTTATTTCACTTAATGGAATGACAAAAATGACAAGGTTTCATGGTTTTTATGAACAAATTCTCTTCAGCAAGTCTCTTTTCCTCACAAATACACACGCGCATGCACACACACACACACACACACACACGCGGGCACAGTTTCTCTGGAGATCCCAGAGTAATAAGCCCCGACTTAAAAAATGTTGTTTAGATAGATTCTTGGCTCATATGTTTCCTCCTTCAAACTATTACATCATATATGCTATACAACAAGCAATGATTGCAATGCTAATAAATCCTCCTATGCTTAAAGATCTCCCAGCCTATAAATGGACTATAAATATGCAAAGGAAGTGAAAACCATTAATTTTGATGGGCATTATGTCAGAAATATATCCAGTGCACACATTCCATTCATGCTAGGACTTGGGAAAGGTCTCCTCAAGGAGCAGACAGGGAGCTTGTGAGGAGAGCTGACCTCAATAATAACATGGCTTTATGGGGGAAGTGAAAGTGACAGAGAAAAAGGAAAGGTACAAGAAGTTTTAAAGAAACTGTAAGACAACTTTGTCAGTGATTACATGTGTGAAAAGAAAAAACAGCACTTAAACGCCTACATTTGAGCAATAAATGATGAGCATTGCTTTTCCTGAGTAGAATTTTATATGTCTGTTTGCAATATCTGAATACATGGTGAGATACTCAAATAAAAATATAAAAAAGTTCTGGGTTGTAGACATGTTAGTCTCTGGAATATGTTCTTCAATAAAAGATGCATAATTAATTATAAAGCCCATATTACATAGTGAAATACTGAAGAAAGGGAAGCAAGGTATGTCAAAAATCCTATCTGAGTAGAGCTACAAAGAATTCTAAGACGAAATTATCATGAAATTATAGTATAGGCAATGGAGATTACAAAAAAAGTGACTCCTAGAAAACAACTTTAGTCTAAATTTGTTTCTCAACAAAAAGATATTTGGAGAAATCTAAGTGTGAAATAGTAAAATAGAATTCAAAAATAGCAATTTTGTATGATATAATATGGTCCACATAACACAAAAAGTTAGACCTCGACATTTTTTCAGTACTGGACATTGAACCTATGTGCCTGGCACTAGTTACATTAAAAACACTTTTTATTCATGTAATTTTTATTTTGAAACAGGTTCAAGACACTAAACTTTACAGACTGGGTTCCTTTATCTCACCATTACAGAGTGATGTGATTATTGGTGTCTATCCCCATGCTTGGCCCTTGGACAATCTTAATAAAAATGAAGCTGACAATCCACTGCATGTTTGTTTTAAAATACCTAGTATCTGCCTGCCTTTATAAAATTCTCTATTATAAAATAAACCAACAAGGATTCTACAAAGTGTCTTCCCAAAAAAAGAAATATAAGGTTTGGTAATGATACAAGGATCTAAATTATGATGCTTATTAGCTGCATAATATGCATTACTGGTGCTTAGAATTATGCTTACTACACTGTAAATTCCCAGTGAGTGTTTCTGGAACAAGATGAATGAATGACCTATGAATTTTCTAAGAGTTATTTACTGTTACATAAAATGAACACACAGACACACAACTGAAAAACCACTATTTTTACTACATAAGCTTTCTAGTAAACAATAAGTAGTGTCTGGCTACTCTTAATAAGTATTACTTCATTTACTTTACATCTCCATGGATTTTCTTAATGTTCAAGGTGGCAGCTAAAACAGTATCTAGGTATGCTTTAAACATTAGTAATTTCATCAGAGAAGTTATTAAATGGAATTAGATTAAATTTTTTAAGATAAATTTTTATTTTGTTCATTACTTTATTCTAAGGAAAAAAATCACAGTGAATAATTATCTGTTAAATGAAAGGTTCCTTGGAGCCAAGTGACATGACAATTTCATTTTAAGTAAATTACAGTGTAATTTATTTTTTATTGTAAAGAGAATAAAACAAAAAAGAACAGAACAAAGCAAATCAGAAGAAAACAATGCAAGCAACACAACACTTCATGACAAGACAACCGGATATCAACAGTAGCTACCATAATGTCTCTTTTCTTTGAAATAGTTGAACATAGCTTCATACACAATAATATCAAACATAACAAAATACAATAAAACCATTCAAGAGAATTAAAGTACTACAGGGCATTCTGAACCAAATAACAGAAAATTAACCATAGCTACTATAATATCTCATTTTCCATAAAAATTTGTTTATACTATCACACATATTAAAATCCAGTAAGACACAACATGGTAGAACCAATGGAAACAGAAGAATAAAAGCATGGTAGGACTTCAAAGCAAGATGATATTAAATCAGCAATGGCTGCCATAATGTCTTGTTTTCTTCAAAGTAACTGTTCATACCATCACACATAATAAAATAAAACAAAACAGAATAAAACCATTCCAACCAATGAATGAAAACATTATAAGACTTCAAAGCAATATAATGAGGAATGATGATTACCATAGAATCTTATGTATTTTTACCATTTCTTACACTAGGGAGCCTATATGGTATTTACATATGTGAGTTTGATTTATTCCACTTATGAGTATGGTCTCAAGTTGCATTCATTTTTTTTTAATATCTCAATGTGGTCATTCTTTATAGCTGAGTAGTACTCCATTGTATAAAAATACCACATCTTTTTTATCCATTCCTCAGTTGATGGAAACTTAGGTTGCTTCCAAGATCTGGATATTACAAATTGTGCTCTTATAAACATGGGTGTACATATATCACTGTTGCATGATGTCTTCAGTTCTTCTGGGAATATGACTAGGAGTGGAATAGCTGGGTCAAATGGGACTTCCAATACCAGCTTTCTGAGGAATCTCCAGAATGACCTCCACAGTGGTTGTACCAGTCTACACTAATACCAACAGTGCAGAAGAGTTCCTTTTTCCCTGCAGCCTCTCCAGCATTTGTTGTTGGTAGTTTTCTTAATCCTGGCCATTCTTTCTGGAGTGAGATGGAATCTCAGTGTGGTTTTAATTTGCATTTCTCTAATGACTAATGATGCTGAGCATTTTTTCATGTATTTATTTGCCATTTTACAGTGAAACTTAAATAAAAAGTGTATATATATATATATATATATATATAGACAGAGAGAAAGAGAGAGATTTAACTTTAGTGATTAATTTGTAGTCTTTCCAGTCAGGTTCTTTCTGAATATCATACATACAGTAATTTTTTTCATCATTTCTAAAAGTAAAAAGTAACTCTGATTAAGTTACTGTACTCGGGCATTTATGTTCACATCTTCACATTATTTTATACATTTTTTCTAAAATAAGAAAAAATAACTTTATATTCTAGCTCACAGATAATTCATTTGCAAAAAACTTATGATTGTGCTCTTGCAGCACTCTTAACAAATTTTGCAAATAATCCTTTAACACAATTTTGGTGCAATATACTTGAGAAAAGGAAATATTTTTACAAAGAAAAATACATTCTACAGAACTTTAAATTTTTTAAATATACATGTATAATTGTTACATGCACAAAAACCAAATCTTGCAATTACAAAATGCACATCCCAGATACATCTCGTGGTGCATCTATAATACTAGCACTTAACAGCCTGAGTCAGTAGCAGCTAGCATTCATTGCCAACCTGGGCTACACTGTGGATGTAAGGCTTGCCCACAACACATAGTGAGATCCTTTCATAAAATAAACAAAAAATTTCACGTTGAATTTTCAGTGCTAGCCATAATATTATGCATAATATGCATTCTTGAGAGTAATTAATGAAAAGCACCATAAGGAAATTAAAATTCCAAAAAAAAGAACCATTAATAGTATTTTTAAGTAGCTATGTTTAAATACTGTGTTTTTGTTTCTTTCTTATGATTTTGGCTACTGATGTGGTACAAGATATTCATATTCTTCAATTCCAAAAGTAAATACAATACGCTATATGAAAGTTTGCAAGGCTCTAAAAATTAGTAAAAGAGCACCTACATATTTCACATGTATTTAAAATAGCAGGAACTTTAATAAAAAACTACCACTATTTTCTTGGCATTTACCTTTTTATTTTTCTATCCTTCTCACTCTTCTTATAAATAAATATAAAAAATATAGTTTTTCACTCCATCTCCAAAGATTTGAGCATAACCACACCCATAATACTGTAGAATTCACCATGTATTGTAAAAAGAAAAGAAGGATGTCAAATTTAGTATCAAATATAGAAGAAATAAAAGCAAGGAAACTTAAACTGAACCAAAAGTATACACAAATTTATGACTTCATGATTAAAATATGTAAAATGATCAGGAAGCATCATAAAATGAATAAAATAGAGCATATAAAAAGAGAATATAGAGACATAAAACAGTATGAGGAAGCCAAGAAAAAACTGACAGAAAAACAAGTAATACATCAGTAATGACATGTTAGTACTTATATGTCAAATGTACAAGAATTAGTAAAACTGTTTGATAAATATTAACGATGAAAAACTACAACAAAGTTAAATATAGAATTTCATCAAAAATTGTATCCTTTATAAACTATATCACAGTTGATACCACTCAGAGTAGTTTATAGTACTATCACATGATCCTATGAAAATTGTAAAAAATCTTTAAGAAATATATTATATGATTAATATCCTATAAAATTATCACAAATCTTAATCTAAATTATAGGAAATAACTGTTATACATGTATGTATATACTTATATGAAAATGTATACACACATATCCCATTGAAAGAATAAACCCCCAAAATTCTCTAACCAGTTGAAAATCATAGATACTTTTCTAAACAATTTCAGAGGGAAAAAGGAAATCTGAACTGTCCAACAGAAATTAGTCTAAGGAGGCATTACAACCAAATTTAATGTGATATCCCAAGTGCAAAACACTAGAAAAAGACATTAGTCAAAAGCGAAGAAAATGTGAATAAAGCAAGGCCATTAGTTAACAAGGAACCAATACTGGTTGATTAATTTTGAAAAATATATCTTATTAATATAATATGTTAATAATAGGATAACTGTGTAGACAGGTACAGAGAAGCTCTAGACTCACAGTATTTCTGTAAACCTCAAAATAAAAATTTATTTTTAAAAGGAAATGTGGTGGGTTATGAAATAATAAAAGAAAACACATATCAAATTTTCTAGAAGCATTGTTTCTATATTTAAGTGCTACTGAGAAAAATTTTAAAAAGAAAAATCACCCAATTCTTTATATGAAAAAGAATAACCATATAAAATGTGCCAATTATCCTATTCTCTCTATAGCCTAAAAAAATAATAATAATAATAACGATGCTCTTTATCTGGACTTGGAAGGTTACCGTTTATCTGGCTTATTGACTCCTTTTAGCTCAATATCCTGGTCTTGGTACAGTTACCCAAACATCAAAAGAACTTAATCTTCCTCAGAATTTCTTCCTCCTATTCACAGAGACAGAAATGTCCCAGAAAATCAGAAATAAATAAAGGAATGCAACATGATTTTCTTTAAGTCCTTAGCAATATGGCTCAGAAAGGGAGTGGAAATGTTATTTTATACACTATAGTTTATAGTTATAAATCTCAAGAGGATACATAGACACATTTTTAATAAATGCAATATCAGTAAGTTGTAAGATAAAAAAATATAAAGTCCTATCATTTACTTGAAAGCCATGAAAAACTGTTTCAAAAATGTAGCACAAAAAAAGGTCCCATTACCAATAGCAACCTCCTCTACCAACTAAAAATATCACTCACAATCCATGCACTCATCAAAGCATAAAAGCAAAGTATAGACATACAAAAATATTCAGGGCAATCATCTTGAGCTCTTATTTCAAACCTACACCTGCTTTGATCTGCTTTCTGTACAGTTCCTGATTTGGGGCTCTATCCCTCCCTATTTTCCATCTCAATCCTTAAATTTCACCTTTGCTCTTGTTTTTCTAGCTCATAGTTGAACACATTTATCTTCAGTGTGCTGTATTATCTCCCTCTGACTTTGATGGTTTCAGTGAGTCATAATCAAAACCTTCATTTCTAAACTTTATCCCCCAGCTTTAATTCCAGTCCTAGCCCCAAGAAGCACATACAAGGCACACAGTTTATTACCATCAATAATTCAAAGAATCACTGGTATGAAGAGACAAAATGTCTGGGAAAGTACGTAGCCAATAGAAGGTGACAGACTGATAAAACTGAGTAAGATTAGAAAACTACCAACAACAGGGCTCTCTTCTGAATCCAAAACCTACAGTTCTATGAAGGCTGCAGATATTCACCTCTAAGAACCCTCTTAGAACATCAAATTTCACATATACAAGCTCAGCTGGACATCTGAAGAAACCAGTTACAGTTTGCTTAAGTTCAGAAAGGACGAGCTGTTTGCTGCTTCGGGTGTAGGAGTCAGGAAAATAGGGGATATCGAGATCTAAATCAGAAATTGTAAGACTGCCCCCATTGACATCCACTTCTCCAATCACAACCAGACCAAAAACTGCTGGAGAACCATCTGGACCATCACCACTACCAGAACACAAAGACAGCCAAAGGTGGTGATGTCTCCATGGGAAAGTGGTACCAGTGAGCGCATATCTTGGGTCTCAATCTGGAAAGACTCCCAGTCTGAAGGCACATTTCCTGGAAAGTTGTGAACTGGCTCCACTTACTTCTCTGTCCTCTGTCCTCCCTGGCAGGAAAGGGGGATCTGGGTTCATGATGTTCCCTAACCTGAGACCCCAAGGCATGCCTTAACTAATAATGAAAAACCAAGGTTTCCCATCATCTGTAGACTAAAATAACTGTTTTAATGTGGTTTCAAATCCTCTTTTACAATTTTATATCCCAACACATCTCCATGTACACATTACAGTCACATCACAATTTTCATAATCCTTGAATTAACATATTTTCCCACATTTTAGATGGGTATTCATAATTTTAGGATAAACTAAATTTCCTTTTCAAACTTATATGTTAATAAAAATACTACTCATATCAAAACCAATGCCTATGTCATATCATATGCAACTTTTTCATTATTATATTCAACAAAAGTAATTCCACAGTGCTTTGAAATACTGTAGATTTGTGTATCCTTTAAATTCATTACTTTAACCATCATAATAATAAACATAGTTATTCATACTTTTCTGGACGTTTAATCAAGAGACAAATTATTATTCATAATTTATATTGTCATTTCTACTTGATATGCAGAGTAGATATCCAAAGAATTCTTACAGAATGAACAGAGAAAGAAGCTAGGACTAAAAACATCTTGTCTTCTGGTGCAAGCACTGTGGAGGTCAGTATGGAGATTCCTCAAAAAACTAGTTTTGGAAGTTCTATTCAATCCAGCTATTCCCCTCCTGGGTATTTTCCCAGAAAAATTGAAAATGTCATGTCACAGTGATATATGTGCACCCATGTTCATAGCAGCACAATTTATGGTAGATAAATCTTGGAAACAACCAAGATGCCCATCTACTGCAGAGTGGATGAAAAAAATGTGGTATTTTTATACAATGGAATATTATACAGCTTTAAAAAAGGATGATATTGAGGCCTTTATTGGTAAATGGAGGCAACTTGAGACTATCCTCATTAGTGAAATTAACAAGACTCACATTAGTAAATATCACATTATCTCTCTAGTGTAAAAAATAACAGACGGAATAATGGTATCCACAAAATAGAGGACCATATTACTGAGCTTTTGTTAGATAATTGAATAGAAGAGTTTGTAATGTCTATGTTTGAGTGTCTAGTCACTTTTTATGCTTTGACTTTGTAACTTTAACAACTATAGTTAAGTTAACAATATGTAATGTATCAACTAGCAATTTTATGATGTTAATATTTTGAACTCTGTATTCTACTTTTCTTCTTGTTTTTCCTATTTTGTCTTTTAAAATTTTCTTTTCTTTCTTTCTTAAAAATAATAAAAACAGAGGAAAAGAAAATACTCTACAGGCTATAACTGCATGTACGTTTAAGTGTGTAAGATTGATAACCATATTACTAAGTTTTTGTTGGATAGGTGAACAGAACTGTTTGCAGTCTCACTGTTTAAATTTCCATTTTGTATGCTTTACTTATGTAACTTGAACATTTCTAAAAGAAAAATATGCAATTATCAACTAGTGATTTCTTACTGTTTTTTTGAAATTATATATTATTTCTACCCTCTTTCTGTTTTTTTTTCTTTAAAAAAATCCTTTCTTCTTAAGCCAAAATGAAAGTGCCTAGAAGACAGAGAATTGCTTATATAGTCTTTTATCTTTGAATTTATAATTCCAAATAAAGTTACACCCAATAAGAGATTCATTGTGGAGCTGAAATGTAAAATTTTTCATTATTAGTTCTATTCTATGATAAAGAAATGACAATCATTTATGCTTCTGGAGTATTAGAAAAGCATTAGAAGTCAAGAAATAAATATCCAGATTCATGAGTCACATTTTATCTAACTTGTACTACTGAGTTAACATCATAAAACTTTATGAAGGGAATCATGTAAGTTTAATGTAGTAATACCAAAATATTTGAAATCTTTATATGACTAATGAAAAAAGAATGTCACCAATAATTTGATGTAGAACAAATCATAAGCATCTTAAACATTAGGTGTAGAAACAAAACAAATACCATGTTAACAAATGGCAAGCTAGAAAGTCCTGATTCATCATCATTATCAAATTTAAAGAAAAAAGTCAACTTTACAGGAAATGAAAATGAGTAAGATCAAATTCTATGTGTCATTACTACCAGGGAAAAGCAGCACAAACTTTGAAAGAAGACATTAGTAAGAAATAATTCTATGATTCTTTTGCACAATTAGATATAGATGTTAGAGTTATCATTTAAGCAATTTTCTTATTTTACTAGAATAACAAATGATTAAAATAATCCCCATAGCAACCCATCACATCATACAGCACCTAATGCCCATGATATCTAGAGTATTTTTTTCAGAAACAAACAAAAAATTTTGCAATGAAACAATACACATTTTTCTTTTTTTAAAGATAATACATTTTCAAAACAAAGACATTTCAGTGTATACAGACCTTATGAGAATTTACCCTTTCATTGATCTAAAATGTATATATATAAATGTAAATAATCAGGACATTGTTTGAGACACATATAAAATAAACATATCAAAATATGAACAATATAAGTGAATCACATACTTTGCATATGAAAAGTTGCTTTTACCAATCAGAAGATTATAAATATAAAAGGACCCATACTTTCTTCCCAAAAGTGTGAAATTATATTTTCCCAGTTCCATTATTTACTTTCCTGTGCTTCCACAGAAGCAAGGAAGACAGTACCTCTCCTTATATTTAGCAAGATCATGAATAGCACAATTGAAGCCTTAGATATGTGGATATGTGAGGAGCTCTCATTATGTGAGGAGGGCACAGTATAGACTATGGAAAATTAAAGGATGCAGTTGTCCTCACACTAGATCTTTCTTTGAAAATGAAGTTACTTTAAACCTGTCCTTATCTGGCAAAGAATGTACAAAGTACATGCTGGTTTTCAAATCAGGTGTCTTATATATAGACATAGAAAGTTCTACATGAATTCCATTGTGCCTGTAAGAGTATATTTGTGATAAAATTTTAACTTAGCTCAACTTTAACTTAAGTTTTTAGATTCAGAATGTTTCCTTGTAAAAGATTCATGTAGAAATATTCTCATATTTCTTTTAACTTTTTTAGCTTTTGAAACCAAATTACTCAAATAATTATGATGATGTGATTATATCTTTTAACAATTTGTTCATGCTTTTTTGTTGTTTTGTCAAGAAGGTAACACTGATGTTCCTAAAGTTTTCTGCAGCTTCAAATTCACTACAGTGGTAATGAAGATGTAAGTCAAGCCTAAAATCAACCATCTTTCACCCACATTTTAACCAAACCTTTTACAGAATACCTGGTTTCTTCAGTGGCTTATTCTTGAAACAATGAGATTCAAAACTAAGTAGCACTAGTAATAATTTCTTAAGTAGGAAATTATTTCCTACAAAAATAAATATTATATATATATATATATATGACTATAACATATAAAAAGAGAAAGTATGCTCACAACATGTTTAATGTTAAATAAAATATCAGTCCTATCATTTGCAAGGAATGGACAAAGACTGGAAATAATGCACTATATCTTGACATATACTTTCTGAGTTACTACATTTACTACTTGAAATAGTACAAGTTATAATTAATTTCAGATAACAAAAGGATGAAGTAGAGTGTGTGTAATATTTTGTTTTCTGCAACAGGAATATATAATTGTGTTTCTAACGTCATATTCTTCAATTATAGAACAACAAATACCTGGTGGTTCAAATGTACATATAATAACTACATCAATAAAATTAGAAAACAAAGCAAGGTGTCATCATAAGGTATTAGGAAGACAGTATAAAGATATCAAGACAGATTAGACTTCATGCTTTTTTGGAAATACATCTTTTCTATTTATTATGTTTATAGTAAAGATTATCTGTTAGTATTATAAATTGATGCAATCTTTCTCAATGTAATACTAATTGATTTAGTATGGAAAATTAAAAAAAAAAAACTATCTCCAGCACACAGAATGTTCATGATGTATACTTTTTTATTTTTCACAACTTCCTAGAAAAAATTTTTGTTACTGGGAATTGAATTAAGTCTAATTTCTAGCCCTTTTTTATTTTTGAAACAAAGGCTTTAAGATGCCCGGGCTAGCTTGGAAGTTGCAAACTTTCTGCCTCAGCCTAGCAAGTAGCTAGGAATAGGGGATGAGCACCACTGTGCATGATTAGCAATTTATTTCTTTTTCCCACTTAACACATAATAATTATACATACTTGTTAGACAAAATGTGAAGTTTCATTTCATGTATGTATTATATAAAAATCAACTCAGGATAAAGAACATATCCATAATTATAAACTTTTACAATTTTTATGTTTAATGTTTTCAAATTCTTATCTTCTAAATATTTTGCAATACATAATGTTTTATTATAAATTATATTCATCTTGTTGCTTGTTGTAGTTGAAGTTACATCAAAATTAATTTTTTCCCAGACCAATACCTTGAAGCATTTTATTTTTTTTCTGGTACCATTCATACTTTTGAGTATTATTTTTTAAATGCTTAATCCATTTCAGCTGACATTTGTAACTGTCCAGAAACAGGGGCTAGTTTCATTCTGTGCATATTCATCCCCAGCACCATCTAGTTAGTAGATTTTTTTCTATTGTATATTCACTCCTTTGTCAAAAACCGGCTGGTGTAACTTACAAACATTGCATAGTTGTCACTTATTTACTATCAAAGAACTACCAATAGCCAATTCATTGAAACTTTTTCAATATTCTTGCTTCTCATCCTATATTGATATTTAACATTGTTTAAATTAAAGGAATTCCATTCCTTTGAACAAACATTTATTCAGAAGTTCTCGTGTACTGGGAACCATGAATGATGACCACAAAGCAGGGTAGATCTTTTTTTTCTCCCAAGGACTTGGAAATTATATAGGAATGTAATCAAAAATAAGAAGCTCCTTATTATTACTTTGTGTTTGAAGCCAGGCTTCTTCTAATTATTTATAAACTATATAATAGGTCATTGTGAATAATAATCATTCCACTATATTTTATTTGAGATGCCACACTGTACTCCATAAATATGTACAATTATTACACATACTTATTACCTGTGACCAAAGATAGTTTTAAAAGTTTAAGGAGATGGAAGTATTAACAACTAGCATTCGATCACTACACACTGTGTATATACAGTGCATACAATTGTGTATTCAATACGTATATGTAGAACTATACCCATAAACTTTTAAAGTAGAAAAAATTAATAATTAAATTGATTGGAAAAAATAAGTTCCATTAAGAAACATAAGTTAACTTTCCATAAGAGCATGTAAAGAGAAATTTCCTAATGTTGGAAATAAAACAATGTTTTATAAAGAAAAATAGTTGCAGACATTTAATTACTCCATGTGTTCATAATAACAGTGTAAATAATACATATGTAGATTGCTGAGTCTCTTTATTCTGTCAGCCTCTCATCCTGATTATCAGGTAAGAGTCCTTTCACTGACAGAAATGCTCTACCACCTGGTCCAAGTTTGGATGAGTAATCCAAACTCATCCAAGACTATAAAGATGAGTAAAGATGACAATTCTGTGACCTAAAAGGGATATTATGTCTAAAATAAGTTGGGCTGTTTTATGGAAAGGTAATTTGATGTTTCAGAAAATACATTTCGTGCCATTGGAGAATCTCTGAAGTAACACCAATTCCTTAACATTTATGAGTAGCCTGATTCTAAAAGCAACAGTGGAACCCAGTTGTATTTCAAAATTGTTCAATTATAGAACACGTTTTGTTTTCCCTTTCTTTCTCATAAGAATAAAGGTACTGACAAGAACGAAGCAGAAAACATTTTACAATCAACTTCAGAAACAAGTGACTATATGTTTTTGAAGCCAAAACACAAATTCCTTCCTGTTGTCTGAGAAATACTGTAGCACCTGTAACTTAATTTTATTGTCTACAACCGTATAAACACAGACCTGAAATAATGATTTTAACAAACACCATAGATATAAGATTGTCTGAAAATTGAGTGAGAAAGCATTTATATAAAAGGGGAATATTTATTCAGTAGAAAATATTTATTAAAATATGCATTTTATGAGATGGCTATTTATTTAAAACTATATGAAATTATAATCTATAGCAATTAAACAATAACCATCCTTTAAGTTTGCAGTACTTTGAAGTAACAAACTACGGAAAATTAATTATAAATGTGGTCAGTTGAAAATAAAGGGACCCTATGACTAAATCAAACTTCAAAATTACAGATAGCTTTTCAGAGTAAAGGGCCTTTAAACTGAAAGTGAATAGGAGTAAGATGAAGCCAAAAGGGGAATGACAATTAGCAAAGCGCTGAAGAGAATGTACTAGGTAGAAACATATATTGTAGACAAAAGAAAAACTGAAACATAATCAATATGACCACAGAAAATTCAGGGGAGAATGTCTAAACCTAAGCCGGTGAGACTGACTACGTTCAGATCACAGCAGAATGAAGAGGACAAAGTTGAAATTCCAGTTCTGCTGTAACTAGTTATGGAACCAAATGATTAACAATTCAGAAGCTTACTTTTCTCATCTTTCAAGTGAAAAATTGAAATTAAATTATTTCTGAAGTCCTTTGCATTCTAAACTTCCAAGTAAACTATATAGTAACCCACATTTAAAATCTGCAACTAGTTGGCTATTTACAGAATGCTTTATAAAAGGTGAACATTTAATGCCCTGATTTTCATTAAAAATATTTTACTACAGTATTGGATATTCAATAATGCCTACTTAAATTATTTTTATGGCTAAAAACCCTGAAAAATGCCTGATGCATAGGCAGTTCAAGGTCTTGAGGGCTAATTTTAACTTGCATTGAAACAGATCCAGCACTGTTTCCTATAGAAATCTTAGGTCTGCCTGTGGATACTTCTCTCTGAGACTGCCTCTCTGGGAAGTATCTTATTCAAGGAAGCATTTGTCAGATTCCTCTGTTTTTTCTTTATATAAATATGCCAAAGCTGACTTTTAACATTTTTTCCATAATATACATATCTGCCATGTAGAATGCAAAAGTACAAAAGATATTGAGCAAAAGAAGGAAGAATAAACATTTACAATCCCAAATAACCAAAGACAATTTGTAACTCTTATCTTTTATTTTGGGGGGCCACTGTGTTATGGTTGATAAATTGTGTCAACTTGAACAGTTTAGAAGTTTAACTGAGAGACTCAACAGGGAGCCAAGGGTTCTCACTTTGTAAACATCTTGAGCTGTGCAAGAGGAGGGCAAGATTTTGGGAGTGCGACACCCACACTGGAGGGGGTGGGGGGGCCTGCATAGAACATAAAGGAGAAGAAGCTTGCTCTTCCCTCTTTTTGTTTTGGCTACTTTTTCTGGCTGCTTCCTTGAAGTGTTGCCCAGGTGTTATGCCACCCTGCCTTGGAGCCAACGTATTATAGATTGAAACCTCTACAAATGATAAGATAAATATACCTTTCCTTCCTTCATTTTAAATGTTGGGTGTTTTGTCCCAGAAATCAGACAAAAGTAACCAATACTAAAAATTGAATTAAAAATCTTGCATTTGTCAAGCAGGCCCCCCTTTACTGAGCTATATCCCCTGACCTATCTTATACTCTTCAAAAGATGAAAGTTCACCTGATTTCCTCAAAAGCATCAATTTTAATTTTGTTTCAATTGTGGAAGCACTGGTTCAATCAGAACAATATTTTTTTCAGAGGCACCATGTATATCAAATTGGAACGTCTCAGATTGGAGTGCACTGTTGAAAGGTCTGAAACTGTGCCCAATCCTCTCTGCTCCTTCAGTCCTTCCAGGTCCCCAGGAAAGCACAGGCTGAATAGCACTGTGCTTCATCAAAGATCTCAATTTCTTTATATCTAGTCAATAACTACCTTTAAGCATTCATCTCAGAGTACATTCATTTATAATTTATATGCAATTAATACAATAACACTTTTTGGAAACTATGTTGCATATAAGACACACAAAAGTAGAAATGAAGAAAATAAATATGAAATAATTAAATCATACGTTTGTGTTGCCATATAAATGCTAAAAACTTCATTTGCATATACTATAATATTGTTTTCAATAACATATATTGAAAAATTTTAAATGCTTTTTTTCTGGTTAAAACCACAACATGAGAGCTACCGCTAGCAAATTTTTGAGTGAACTGGAAGTACTGTTAAAAAGTAGAACGTTGCAAAGCAGATGTCTAGAATTTTTTTGTGTGTTACATAACTACAAACTCCATATACTTTAAGAAGCAATTTCTCTTCTTCGTCTCCTGAAATCACCATTTTACCTTGATGACTTTGTTTCTTTTAGGTTCCTCATCTAAGTGTAATCACGCCCTTTGTCTTTCTGTGACAGGTCAATTGCGTTTAGAATTCTACCTCCCATTTTCATCCCTATTGCAACGTGTGACAGATTTTCCTTGTTTTTATAACTGAGTATTATTCCATTGAATGTTCTACCACAATTTCTTTATCCTTCATCCATTCTTGGACATTTTGCTTTCTACATTTCCCAACGATGGTAAATGATTTTTCCAATTAATGTGAGTATGAAAATACAAATATTTCATCAATATCCAGATTTCAGTACCTTTAGATAAATAGATGCAGGAGTGACGAATCATATGATAGGTCTATTTTAAATGTTTTGAAGAATCCACATTCTGTTTTCTCTGTGGTAGCTGTAGCATTTTACATTTAAGTCCAAATTGCATGAGGGTTCCAATTATATCACATCTTCACCAACATTTGTAAGTTGATACTTCACTGAGTTGGATTTGCATTCCCTGATCATTAGTAATACTGAACAGCTTTTTTTATAAAAATGTTGACCATTTGCATTTATTCTTTAGGGAAATATTAATTCAAGTCATTTACTTGTTTTTCATTTGGTTTACTGTCTTCACCAACTCTATCTTGATATCAGGCAGCCTAGCAGGGAGAGACTCCATTTTGCTAAGGGTATGACCAGTTAGCTAGCATGCATGTTAGCTCTGCTGAGTAAATCCTAACAGCCCTCATCCCCAAAAGTCTTTGGAACAGCCCTGGTGTGAGGTGGAGATATGTGACCCCTTCCATTTTCTTTTTTAATCTTTTCCCTTTCCCTGGACTTTTGAACATGTTCTTCCTACTTCCGATATTTATCTTCCATTATGCTCCTTAACCTTTGAGTTTCTCACACAAGAAAAATAATGCATTTAAACTTATAAGTCTAACTGATTTCACTTAAAGTATGGCCAGGAGGTGCAGCCATTTACATAAAAATGTCTCGTTTTATTCTTCCTTGTAGCAGAGTAGTACTCCATTACATACTTTTTTAAAAAATGCATTTTCTTTACCTATTCATCTATTAAGCTGTTACATATTGTGTTCTAATTTCAATTTTTTGAGGAATCTCCATAATAATTTTCATAGTGGTTGTACCAATTTATACTCCCACCAAACACATAGAAAGGTTCTTTCCCCCCACAGCCCTGTCAGTGTTTTTCTTTGTTAGTTTCTTGATGATAGCCATTCTTTCAGGAATGAGATGTAATCTTGGTGTTAATTTGCATTTTGCAAATGACCAATGATGTTGAACATTTTTTCATACTTACTTGCTGTTTGTACTTCTTCATCTGAGAAGTGTCTATTCATTTCAGATATCTATTTTTGGACTGGATCTTTATATTTTGGGGGTCTGATTTGAGTTCTTTATTGTAGATAGTAGTCCTTGTACTGAGGAACAGCTGGCAAAATGTTTTTCTCACACTGTGGGTTGTCTTTTCATTCTGTTGGTGTTTTGTTTTGCTGTGCAAAAACTTTTCAATTTGATGTGATCACAGCTGTTGATTTATTGCAATATTTACTGGCCAACTGTGTTTTGTTCATAAATTTTTTGCCTACTTCCATGTCTTCTAAAGCTTTGCTCATTCTGTCTTCTAATCAACAGACTCAGTGTTTTGCTTTAATATTAAGATCTTTGATCCATTTCAATTTTAGTTTAGTACATGATGAGAGACCTGGGTTTAGGTTGAGTCTTCAATATTTGGAAAGCCAGTATTTACAACACTACTTATTTAAGTGATTATCTTTTGTCCAACTAAAGATGTTTGTCCTTTTTGGCAAAGATAAGGTACCTGTGTGTGCCTGGAATTGTTTCTGTATCTTCAACTCTGTTCCACTGATCCTCAAGTCTTATTTTGCCAGTATCATCCTGTTTTTAATCACTGTAGCTTTGTAGTACACTTAACTTAAAGTCAGGGATTGTGATGTCCCTTGTCTTACCCTTGCTGCCAAGAATCTTACATTTTTCAAAGGACGACAGTATTTATTACTTTGTGTGATTCTTGCACTCTGTATTTAGGACAAGTGCTTATCCAATCACTCTTATTTTACAAATGAGCACACTAAAGCTCAGAAAAGTTAAACAGTTTGCAGGTCTCTGTATCTTCTGACTTGAAGCACTTCTGTTATCAAATATGTTGCCAAAAACTTCATGTTTTATACTTTTCAAATTGTTTCATAACAATCAAAGATTGGCCAAGAAAATCCACTAATTACCTCCAACCCTGACGTCTTCCCATTAGATTCTTTTACCTCTGTAACAGTAATCCATTTCCAGGTATGATGTATTCACTTTTTAAACAATTTCAGCTCAGCAGTGACTCTCACCCAGAGCTGGAGGAAAAGCCCTGGTAGCTGTGGCTCAGACCTCAGGGCCAGAACTCTGCCCTCTACCTCTCTATCTGATTATTCTAAATTCTGTGTCAGATAATTCACATATTTCCATCTCCTTGTGGTCTATGTTTGGAGATTTATTTTGTTTTTTTTTAATTGGACTACTTTCCCTGTTTGTGCATCCTGTAACTTTGTGTTAGAATCTATGTATTTGGAAGAAAAAAAATACACTCATCTCACCCTATTCTTAGGGATTGATTTTGTACAGGAAATAATTTTCAACATTCACCAAAGAACCACACTCAAGAATCCAGAGGCTATGGGAAATAACTTTCTTGTGTATGTGTCTCCTCTGGAATTGTGGCATAGAGCCTAATTTCAGGGATGTGCCCCACCGAGGAGCTAACAAACTCTTGTTGCCATTACTGTAATTCTGCTATGCCAAAGATGCTCTAAAGTAGCAGCACATCACACAGTGCTTTTATTTTTTTAAATCTCGTCAGTATAATTTTCAGCATATAGGTCTTTTACATGTTTAGTTAGGTTGATTCCTAAGTATTTCCTTTTTTAGATGTTATTGTAAAGGGCAATATTTCCATAATTTCCCTCTCAGTGAGTTTTTTGTTTGTGTTCAGGAGTGCTATTGATTTTTGAGCATTGACTTTGTAACCAGCTGCTGAACTTCTTTATTACTTCTAATAGTCTTTTAAAGGAGTTTTTTGGGTCTGCTATATAGAGTATCATGTCATCTGCAAATAGTGATAATTTAACTTCCTCCTTTCCTATCTTTACTCCTTTTATTTCTCTCTCTTGTCTGATTGCCCTGACTAGTGTTTCCAGAACTATGTTGAAAAGGAGTGGTGAGAGTGGACATCCTTGTCTTGTTCCTGATTTTAAAGTGAAAGATTTCAGTTTTTGTCCATTTAGTATAATGTTGGCTGTTGGTTTGTCATAGATGGCCTTTATAAGATTGAGGTAGACACTGTGTATTCCTATATGCTGAAAATTATACTATGCTAAAAAAGGAGATTGAAGAGGATATTAGAAAATGGAAGGATATCCCTTACTCTTGGTTAGGAAGAAACAACATTGTGAAATGACCATACTCCCAAAACTGTTATACAGATTTAACACAATCACAATCAAAATATCATTGACATACCTCACAGATCTAGAGAAAATACTCCTAAAATTCATTTAGAAACAGAAGAAACCTAGAATAGCAAAGGCAATTCTGGGCAACAAAAGCAAGGCAGGAGGCATCTCAATTCCTGACTTGAAACAGTACTATAAAGCCACAGTGATAAAATCAGCATGGTACTGGCAAAGAAAGAGACCTGAGGATCAATGGAACAGATTAGAAGATGCAAGCACAACTATAAAGACACTCAGCCACCTGATATTTGACAAAGGGGCTAAATAAGCCTCTTTAATAAATGGTGTTGGAAAAATTGGCTCTCCACATGGCGAAGACTGAAACTAGATCCAAGCCTATCATCATGTACAAAACTAAAGTCTAAAAATCATTGAAAAACATCAAGCTCCCCAAATTCAAAGACCCTCTCCAAAAAATGGGCATCTGAGATAAACATACAATTCTCAGAGGAAGATATACAAATGACAAATAAATACATGAAGAAACGTTCACCATCACTGGTCATTCAAGAAATGCAAATTAAAACAACATTGAGATTTTGCCTCACTCAAGAAAGAATAGTGGCCATCAAGAAATCAACTGATAACAAATGTTGGCAAGGCTGCGGGGAAAAAGGAACACTGCTCCACTGTTGGTGGGAATGTAGACTGGTGCAACCATTATGGAAATCCATATGGAGAATTCTCAGAAGACTAGGATTGGAAGCCCCATTCAATCCAGCTATTCCCCTCCTGGATATTTTCCCAGAAGAACTCAAAAGTTCATATCACAGTGATATATGTGCATCCATGTTCATAGTGGCACAATTTGTGATGGCTAAATCTTGGAAACAACCAAGATGCCCATCTACTGCAGAGTGGATGAAAAAGATGTGGCATTTTTATACAATGGAATATTATTCAGCTATAAAAAAGATGATCTTGAGGCCTTCATAGGTAAATGGAGACAACTTGAGACTATCCTCATTTGTGAAATAAGAATCATATTTATAAATATCATATTGTATCTCTAGTGTAAAAAGTATACAAGAACTGTAAGTGTAATAAAACCAAAATGTGTAATTGCTATTGTAAAAAAGAGGAAAAGAAAGTGCTCTAAGGGATATGACTGCATGTATGTTTGAGTGGGTAAAATAGATGACCATATTGCTGAATCTTTGTTGAGTCTTTGAGCAGAACTGTTTGCAGTCTCACTGTTTGAATGTCTATCTACTATGTATCCTTTAACTTTGTAACTTGAACAACTACATCCAAGATGACAATATGTAATTTATAAACTAGTGATTTCTTAGTGGGTTTTTTT
>PVLA01006357.1:0-13475 GCA_004027455.1 Hydrochoerus hydrochaeris | reverse complement strand
AAATAAAAACTAAATAAAATATCATCAGTCCCATTAATCTGGAATTGCTGATATCCTGTTAGTGCTATGAAATGGGTAAAATAAAAATCAGTTCCTTGTTCAGGAACAAATGTGTCCCACAAAAGGCTATTGGGTTCAGTAAACCTGTTGAATGGTGACAAGATAATGGAGATGCTACTTCATAGTGCAATGTGCTGGCAGGCTTTGGGCTTGTTCAGAGGAAGTGGTTTACGCTTTGGCATCCCTTTCTCTCTCTCTGGGTCTTGTTTTTCTATCTCCTGGCTGCTCTTAGGTGAGCAGCTTTCCTTCCACCATACCTCTCCCACCATGATGTTTCTTAGATACCAGATGATTATGAAGTGAAACCGTCTAAACAATTAACCACAAATAAACCATTTCTCCATTAAGTTGTGCATCTCAGGTCTTTTATCTGAGCAACAGAAAGGTGCCTAACCTTAGTAGTATTAGTGCATGGTTTGTGCTTTCTCCTTGAGGTAGAAGTCACCAAGCTATATTGGCTTCTGTCTGCGACACTATGAATCAACTGGGGCAACGTAACACAACTGAGTCTTTTTATTCTCCGCAGGTCTCAAGCTGAACGTGCTGGAGATATACATTTCTTCTTCTAGAAGAATACAGGATGAGCAGGGATTTATTCCCAAACATGTGTCACTGTACCAGGGACACAGCCTATGACAAGAGGGTGCCATGAATTATTCCACTGGCTTCCACATGACTGATTTGTGTTCACTCAAATCACAGCCTCTGAATTGGCTTTAGAGCTTCTCTTAAGGACTTCTGTGAATTGCTGAATCATTGAATTAAGGAGTCTGCAGGAGGAAAAAAGGATCAGGGCTTCTTATTCTTTACTGATATCACCTCCAATCAAATTTCTTTTTGAAAATTGGATTAGCAACAACTAGGTTATATTTTTTCTTTAATTTTTTGCCATCCCTTTTTTTAGTTCATATCTGATTTCATAGGGTGCCACAACTTGTTAAAACATTTTCCAGCGTTTGAAATGGAAGTGCATCTTTGTCTGCATTTACTATTTTCTAATCTCCTTAATGAGTTATGCCTGCAATTATTTGTTTCTACAAACTATTTAGATTTTTATGCTTTGAGAATGGCTTCCAAGATTATAAAAAAAATTTCAATTCATAGATTTTAAAAATAAATTTGAAAGCTATTTTCATGTGTTAAATATACAAATATATGAGTATAGGTGAGTGATGTGCTTTATCCAGCAAAGAAAGTATTATAAGTAACATTTTAAAATTTTCAAAATCATTTTCAAAAGTCTCATGCCATAGAATGTGTCTTTCAACATGTATTTTTTCTTCACTCATTAAATCACTCAAAGTTTAGAAATAATATAAGCTAGAATGTTAGATAGATTTACATTGTCATTCAATTATGTAGAAAACTTATATCAGGGAAAATGAGATATTTTTCCAAAAAGATATTCATTTTATTTATTTCTTTATTTATTGCTAATAAGAACACAAAGAGGGCTTCTGAATATTTATTACTAGGACACCAGGCTCAGTCCATAGTGTGACATTAGTAAAGCTTTTCTGCACTCTTATTTTGAACTTTTAACAAAATAGAAATATAAAAATGTCATAATAATTACTTCCAAAAACACCTAAGAGATACTGCTGTCCTTTTTATTTTGGAGACATGTGATTTAATAATCTTAAGTTTTTCTTCATTTTCAGTCAATTGATGAGATGATATTATGCTATATTAGAATGCTTTGATATCTCAAAGAACTACATTTCTTAATTATAAGCTTTTAAACAATTCTATTATAATAGTAAGTATTACTAGAAAAGGCCCAGAAATGTATCTCTGCACTTAGAGCAAAGAGAGTATTGAAAGTGATTACTTCTCCACATATCCAGCTCACTCTGTACCACAAGTGTGTTGTAATATCCCATGTATTATATGAATCAAATGGCAAATGAGCGAGATAATGTGAACACAAATTTTTTTGTTAAAAGAAAGCTTGACAGCAAAAATAAAATGCACAAATCTAGAAAACGAGGTGTTCAAAGACCTACAATTCTCAGTGCCTTATGTTCCTTATGTTGTATTATAGCTGCAAATAATGTATTTTAAAGTGTTTATTAAAGAAAAGAAAGCATAAAGCTTCAGGAAAGTAAATGCCTTAGGGACTAGAAGAGAAACAATTTAGAATGCTCCTTAGGTATTTGGAGTATTTGCTCCAAGCATAAAACTTTTTTCCTAGAAATATTAAATAAATAAATAAATAAATAAAGGATGACTGATTTAAAATATAAAACTTCAGCTAGAAGGAAACTGAACCTTAACCCTGAAGTCAGGGCTCTAACACTTTGAATTTTTCATGCTCACAGTAATTTTACCATAGTAAAATAACAAGAACTCTCTAGACTGTCCTTAAAACCTGTAATTACTGTAGCATTCTTAGTAGTTTTCTCTATTTTTAAGAATCATTAAAACTAATAAGTAATTATTCTCAGCTGATTTATCATATTTTGTTTGATCTCATGAAACCAAACATAAAACACTGATTTAGTAAATCAGCTCTCAAAAAGAGAAAATGATTGCTTTTCTTCTCCTACAAAGATTTCAGTGGTTCAACATATTGGAGTACATAATTTCAAAATAATCAAGGCACTGTAGATAAAATGGATTTCAGTGAAGCTTACGTTACTGCAGCTTAGTACAAAATAAGTAGGAATTTCTTTCTAGACTGACTCAAGCAGAAATCAATATCGAGAAAGTCTATAAGAGAAAAACACATCAGTGATGCTCTTCTCTACATAAAACCAAGAAATTATTGAAGTAACAATGAAATGATTAAAATAGATGAGGAAAACACAATAATAGTATTTGTACTACCTTAGCACATAAATATATGGAAGACAGATAATGAAATGTCAAACTTTCAAAAGCTGTAAGCTTAAATGATAACCATAAAGGGTTCCAAATTAAGCATCTAGAAAGCTGGAAATTCTAGTTTTCTAATCTGCTATACAAAGAAATTCTAAAAAGCAAGCTGTTATGGCTGGGTACATTAAAATGAAGATGAGATCAAGTAAATATTTAAAGGAACATAAAACAGCCGAGCCATTGTATAGAAACTGTATAGAAACCAAATGTGGTACATAAAAAGTGGGGAAGAGTTTCAACTCTCACATGAACCACTCCATCTTCAAGGCAGCAACAGAGAACAACCAATAACGATATTCAAGAGAAAAAAGAATCAAGTCATCACACAAAGCATCCAGAGTCACCACAGTATGTTCCTCTGTGTCAAACAAACGATCTGAGGTTTTATTTGGGGTACAAAAGAAAGAACTACAATAAGTATATTTCATAATAACATTTTCATAAAACTCAAAATAGAATGTATTACAGTTTTCGGGAAATCATAAAAATGTAAACTGGAGTGCTTTTAAATGTGCCTCAAAGTCACAGATGGAAGGCAAAACATTTCATGACACAGTTTTGTTTTCTTTTATTTCTGCTCCAAGTTGACTATTTTTCTCTAGGCAAAAATTTCACTCAGAGGAACTTTATTATTGAGAACATCAAAAATCAACACAATATGTATAAAATTTTGATCTTATAGCAAGAAAAATATTTTTTCATGTGTGACTGACAGATTATATACACGTACACATGCCCACTGGAACTCTGAGGAATCCGTTTCTATCTCCATGTAAAAATCCTGTTCCCTGAGAAAGGTACTAAAGGAGATCAGAAGTCAGTGTATCCAAAAGAAGGAGGTGAAGCTGGTATCCATTTGCTGAAAGCATTCCCCGAGATCCTTGTGGCACAGCTCAGCATCTCAAGGCAAATGAAAGGTCAATACTTGAGGTGTTTTCTGGTACAGTGCTTATCAAAGTGTCTCGATCAGTGGGGTTTTATGGACCAGCAGGTGCTTAAGTGTAGGTCCCAGCTGGGAGTGTCCTCCAAATGCCCTGCATAAAGCCGCCATGGTGGGATTTCTCTGTGCCTCACAGCTCCCAGGTACTGGCAGAGCACTTTGGTGATTTACATATTGCTCAGGCCATAGTGAACCACCCTATCTGACATGGTCTTCATCCATTCCTCTTCGAACAACTCTTGGTCTTCATTTTAGATGTCTGGATCCTACTGATGTTACACAGAGGCAGCAAAGATTTTCTGAAGTGCAATTAACTGATCACTGAAAAGTCTGTGATGCTCCACTGATTAGCAGAAAAGGGCTGAGGATGTCCAGCCACATTATCATAAAGGTTTCAGGGAAGAACTAAAGGAGAGATATATTATGTAAAATTGAAATATACTTTCCTATAGGCATTTGTTTCTTGTTTGTTTGTTAACACTGGTTCTCATTATGTAGTTCAATTTGACCTTGAACTCACTATGTAGCCCAAGCTGGCCTCAAATTTGGAGCAATCTTCCTACTTCAGCCTCCCAAGTGCTGGAATTACAGGCATGCATTACCATGCTTGGTCATATGATGGCTTCACATCAGATGATATCCCCTGATGATAATGCTGCCAGCACCTGGCACATACGGGATGTGCATACCACAGCTTCAAAGCTTTCAATGTTGATCTCTTTGCTACCACATCTGATTTTGAAAGCTGAAAAGAGTACCTAAATTTCCTAAGGCATAATCCTTCATGGACTGAGCAGCAACTTTCTCATAATGGGCTGATAGAATTCATGAATCCACACTTGAAAATTAACCCAAATGCCTCTTTAAACAAATATGGCTTATTCTCTCAACTGAGTGATCAGAACATAAGTATTCTATCTGTGATTTCTATGGTTAACAAATACAGTCAGTGTCATCAGCAACCAATTGACTCTGGGTCAGTTAAACTCTCAAACCCTCTTCCTTAGAAATGACATGGGGAAATTGTAATGATTTGTATAAAGTTATTGGCAGATTCCCTGGCAAATATGAAGCATTTACTAAGCAGTTAAGAGAATATTACAAACATTATGATAAAATATTGTAAAATTTAAATAGAAGTTAAACACTACTAGAAAAGCATGTAACTTACTCCAGAAGAATTTAAAAGCCAAAGTAAGATGCACCAGTGGACAATACTATTTTCTTAAAAAGAAGGGAATTGAAGGGTAGGGAACAGAATAAAACCATTAGATAAGGACCAAATGAATTTATAGCAATAGGAAATCCAACTGCACTTTGAAAGCAATGTTCTTTCCAACTTTAAGTATCTTATAACACATGTTTTTAAAAATGAAAAATGGCATTCTTATCATTAATAAGCCATATAAATGAGTATAACATAAGAAAGATATATTTTCAACAAAATTGTAAATAAAGTCTTGCAACCTAAAGAAAAAATATGAAAATAAAAAATTATATGTTGTAATCAAGTAGAGTTTAATCACAACTTACTTTTAACAAGTTTAGAAACAGCAAGCTGCAATTGATATTCAGCAGGGGGGAATCACAACTGCATAAAAGCATTCAGTAGAAAACAACAGCTGTTCAGTTTTGTGTAACTCTTTAAAAACTAGTAACAGAACTTCTTTAATCACATAGATCATCTTCTAATAACATTAAAAATACTTGCTAAAATCAGGAAAATAAACCAGAAGTATTTATGTCAACACTGTAGTAGAAGTTCTTGTTAAATGAGGAAGAAAATTAAAAAAAAAAGATGATCTGACTAAAAAAAAGCAATAAAGCTGTTATGATTTGCACATGATATAAACTTTGAAATGGGACATCTATTTTTGTTTAGAAACTAAAAAGCATTAAGGGAAATGATAGCATATCTTTTCAGTAATCTGAAAATGGTCTTTATATGGAAAACATAAAGTTTTAGTAAAATAGGTTCAGAATATATGAACAGAAAGGAAGAAAATGTTCATCAATAGGAAGACTCAATACCACTCAGAATTCTACTCAAGACAGATTTATGGAGTCAATATTATTCCTATGAAAATCCCCACAGGCCTTTATGCAAACTGACATGCTTATTGTAAATTCATATAGAAAGCCACAGCCTGGGAATAGCTAAGGCACGTCTTAAGAAAAAAAAATAAAGTCTTATGAAATCTATAGTAACTAAAATAGTAAGATTCAAAAGTGCACTGATTTAACTATAGAATAAAATAAAGCCAGAAATAAACCATACATAAGTGGAAACTGCACATAACAGAGAAGGCACAGACTAGTCAAAAAGAGAGACAGAATCCTTGGTTACATAAACAGAACAAAACAGAATTGATCCCTATCCTAAAATGCACAAATATTTTCCAACTGAATGAATAATTAAGTGAAACAGATCAAACTTTAAACTTTTACTAGGAAACAAAGGAATGTAACTTGTGATTTCAGGATAGGAAGTGTTTTCCTGATTAGCAAACAAAAATTCTAAGTATAAAGAAAAAAATGATAATGTTAAAATTTTAATTTCCTCAAAAGTAATCAAAAAAGGAAAAATATATATCACTGTCTGGGAGAATATACTCAATATATAAACCATGAATTTGAAGAACGTATTTTCTATCTAAGTACATATATTCTATATATGAAGAATTCCTTCAAATCAATGTGAAACAGATATACAGTTCAAAAAGTATGAAAGTACAATGCCCAATAAAAAAATAAAAAGTGATAAACATGGGAAGATATGATTTAAAGTATCTTTTTTATTCATTAGCCTAAAAACATGGCAACATAGGGTGGTTTGGTAAGCATGTTCAACAAGTGGAATATTTAAAATATGGGATGCTGAAATACAAATGGATGCACCCATTTTTAAAATAATTTGGCACTGGCTTCTAAAGCCAAACATGTATAATAAGTAAAATGAGCTATTCTATTGCCAAGGAAAATACTAGAGAAAGTTCTGCATATGTGTAACAACATATATGTATGAAATGTGTGAGAAATGTGCTACCGTTTCCAGTAGCAAAAACAAATTTAAAAACTTTAACAATAAAGTAATCCACAGAATAATCATAATGAAGTATTACAAAAAAAATGAATGAATACACTGTACTGGCAGTCTTATATTTTATTAGCTGAGTATAGATTCACAGTGTTTTTATTATATTTCATAATTTTAAAAATAATACATTCTTGAGAGAATCAAGATGGCCGACTGAGTGGTAGCATGATGGAGAGCCTCTGTGAGAAGAAAACAACTCAGATGCTAGAATCTAACAACATGGAGAAAGCCAGACAAAAAGAGATGAATGCTCATGACCCAGGAAGAAACTGAGGAAAAAGAAAAAAAAAAAGGAAGAAGAAGCATGGATGGAGAGCTGGAGCTGGGCAAGCTCCAGTTGCTGGGTGCGTCTTAGTTAGAGTCAGGTGGCTCACTATCAAGTTGAGAGCAGGGTTGGTGAGCTTGAGACCCTCAGCTGGAGGAGCACTGCAGCAGGGAGTGGAAATGGCGAGTTGAGCTGCGTGAACTTTGGTGACAGGAACTGGAATCCCCAGAGTGGGATGACTGACTAGATGACATTTTGGAGTTGGGCAAGGCCGGCTTGAATCAAAACCCAAGGCAGCATTGGTCAACGGCTCCTGGTCCAAAACAGATTGGTGGGATCTGCTCTGGCAGGGCCAGGCCCCTAGTTGTAACCCAATAGCTGGGGACGAGGCTGTCTTGAGCCAGTGGCATCCTCAGGGAATACACAAACTTGCTGAAGCATCCACTGGGTGACTGACATAGCGGGAGGGGCCGGCTCACAGCATGCACCTCACAGATTGGGAGAAGACTGCAGGGGCACTTCCCCAGCCAGTATGCTGCAGAAAAACTGTGGGCAGTAAAAGGGTCCCAGAGACCTCCACCACCCACCTGTTTGAAGGGGGTCGGAAACATGACAAGACAGAGAAACAGCAAAAGGCCTCCAACCACCAAACTGGGGAAAGTGAGTACAGTAGAGGTAAATGAAGAGAAGGTTGAGGGCAGCAAACATATAATATCAGACACGGCCTCATCGGAAATAAAGAAATACTTCTGTAACCTCATCTACAAATTTAAATCTGAAATTCTAACTCAGGTTAGATGTTATAAGCAAGCTATAAGAAGGTTAATAAAAGAAATCCTGGGTAATCCTTAAGTAGACACAGATGAAAGAATGGAGGAACCCAGAGAAAGGAGAGAAGCCTTTGATGAAGAATATAAACAAAATCTAGAATATATGAAACAGATCCAAAGAGAATATCAGGAAATTAAAAACTCCATTGAAACCTGGCAAAACCTTTTAACAGAAACTAAAGACAAACTTTCAAAACTTGAAGATAGATTTGCAATATATGATCACAAAAGGAAGGATCTCTTAAAAATAACAAGGAACCAGGAAGCAATGATACAAAGCCTAGAAGACGACAAAAGGATTTATAACCTAAGAATAAAAAATGTGAATGAAGATGCAATGACAAATACAAATGAAATAAAATGTCTATTCATAGAAATAATTAAGGAAAACTTCCCAAACATAGGTAACAGAAGTGAAGTTCAGATAAATGAGGCATATAGAACTCCAGCCAGCTACAACCAAAACAGATATACACCCAGACCTATAATAATAAAACTCCCAGAAATCCATCACAAGAACAGAATATTGAAAGTGGTCAGAGAAAAGAAACAGATTACCTGTAAAGGAAAACTCATCAAAATCACAGTGGACTTCTTGATGCAAACCATCAAATCAAGAAGAGCTTGTAGCAAAATATTCCAAGCCCTGAAAGAAATATTCCAACCCAGATTGACATACCCTGCAAAACTGTCTCTCAAAATTAATGGACAGACAAGATGTTTCCACAACAAAGGGAAACTGGGAGAGATTGTGACCACCAATCTAACCCTGCAAAGAATATTGAAGGACATTCTAGAGAGAGAGGAGAAAATCACCAGGATTCCAGGAACAAAGGCAGAAATGCCTCAAATAAAGGGGCAGACAGTGGAATGAAGGAGAAAAGTAAACAAACAACAATAACAGAAAAGTAGCATAGCAGAGATTAGACAGAGAAGATTGGTTATACCACTGTTTTATCTTGACTGATTTTATTAGAATCTGGTATGCTTGAGAGTATCAAGTCTAAGAGTAGAGGCAACTACTCTGACGATGACAAGATTCAGTAAGGATACCCATTGTGGTTTGATTATTAACTGACTTTGAAGTCCTATAATGTCTCCAATGTTTAGTTTTTATTAATAGCGTAATGCAATGCTGTTTAATTTTACTATGTTTGATGATACAGACAATTTTATTGAAAATAACAAGAGACATCATGGTAACTACCATAGATCACCTAGTATTGTGGTTTTATATGTCCTTTTCATTTCGTGTTTCTCTAGGAATTTGTATTGTTGACTTGTTTTTATTTGTTTCTCCCTCTAACACAGAAAGGCTAAGTATACATGTAGAGACTTATACATGTGTAGAACTTCTAAGTAGTTTACAAGAATGGATCATAATTATTGTAAAGAAAAAGAGAGGAAAAGAAAGTATTCTAAAGGATATAACTGCATGTATCTTTAAGTGTGTAGGATTGATAACCATATTACTAAGTTTTTTTTTTTTTTGATAGATGAACAGAACTGGTTGCAGTCTCACTGTTTAAATGTCCACTTTGTAGGCTTTACTTTTGTAACTTGAACAACTACTTCTAAGAGGAAAATATGTAATTATCATCTAGTGATTTCTTACTGGTTACTATTTTTGTTTTTGTTTTGTTTTGTTTTTGAAATTTTGTATTATTTCTACCCTCTTTCTGTTTCAATTTTTTTCATTAAATAAAAAATTAAAAAATAATAATACATTCTTTTATATGTGTAAAATATCATATAATAATATGGAGTAAGAAACACAAAATTTATAATGGAAAGAATTCCTTGAAACATTTTTATTCAAACTTTTTCCTGTTTTATCACTGAAATTTTCATAAATGTGATTATATACCAAAAAGTCCTAACAGCTTAATTAATTTGCTTGAATATTTAACAAAAATATGAAAAAAACCCTGCGTTAATTTGGGAAGTTTTAAATCACTACAGAAATCCTAATCTGGGTATGAAAAGCCAGAATGAATTAAAAGTACACTATAAGCAACATAGAGAGCCAAACAGACTGCAAGCTGTTTTAACTCACTCAATTGGTAGACAGTGTCTTTCACTCCCTTTATTAAATACACTGAAAAATACCTCGATGCTCACAGCGCAGAGAATTTTGAGCACGTGTAACTCATACAGTTCTATGGTATGCTGCCTAAGGATTGATATCATTGGTTCCCAAGTGTACACACCAACTGACCAGAGATACTTTCCACTCTTAGTTTTCGGTCTTTTCTATTAAATTAAGCTACACTGAACACATTGATATTTATTTTTGGCTTCCAGTTGTATGCAGCAAATGAAAGTCAAAAAGCTGGAACATGATCTCAGGTAACCATCACTGAGTTCTGCACTATCCCTTATGGGTTCCTTATACTCTACCTATATTTTTGCTCTTATTAATTTTTCTTGAATTAATCTGAGTATATCATTTGTTCCTTACTATTTGAATTGGTTTGTTCTTAATGAACTTGGTACCATGGACCTATGACTAAAATAAGCACTAGCTAAAATGTGAATTTAAAAAAAAAGAGAAAAGAATACTTTGGAAACTAAACAATCCTTTGGAAAAACTCAAAAAGAAAAAAAAAGAAAATCTATTTAAGAAAACCACTGTTAAATTACATATATATGCAAAACCTGTAAAAAATATATAGCAGTATAGTAATAAATATGTTGGAGATTTTTACCCTTAAATATCTTTCCCAAGTCTTTAGGCTTTAAAGCTCCAATTTTAAAAAGTCAATACCATCATAAAGGAACTACTTTAAAATACTATTCTTACCTCCTAGGAAGTAATTAATTCAAACTCCTTATAGCATGAAATGCATCTTACTATAAAATACTTTCATTTTTATCTTTTGTCCACTATACTTTAGTGACTTCACTAGACTATAAGAAAACTACAAAGCAGAGAGTTTTGTTTATATCCTTAGCATGTTACATTATGCTCAATAAACAGTAAATGCCCATTAAATATATATATATATATATATATGTGTGTGTGTGTGTGTGTGTGTGTGTGTGTGTAATACATATTGCAATTAATAAGTGGATGAATGGAACAATGAAGGAACATCAAATATCAGAAACACCTGCAATTATTACCAAACCACAATGATGTTCTTGAACATCACTTCTTTTCAGAGGCCCACATGAATTGACTTATTCCTATCCTAGAGGATTGGGATTTGTCTAATTTACTCAATTAAGCATGTGTACCTCTTTTGTGATAAACTATTTCTAACCTGGAAGTCAATAGTATATCACTGAGAAGGGTACAGAATAGAGAACCCACAAGCAAGCAGTAGCTTGATAGTAGAGTAAAATTGAAGTATGACTAACAGAGAAAAACAAGAGAGTCATTCAACAAGTGCTCAGAAAAGTGTTTAATCTAAATTCATCGACAAATGTAGCCAAGATTAGGAACCTCCTACCATCATTAAGTGAGTAGATACTTCAAGTCACTGTGTTTAAAACACTCATGACCACACACAAAGTATGCTGTGGAAAACAAGAAACAACACAGCAAGAAGCATATCAAGATCTACCTCTGAAATAGGATCCCATATTATAGTCAATAGCTCTAAGAAGGTGTGAGCCTCTGGCTGCATTACAAAGGACACAGAAGAAAATACAACCTGGTGGCACACACGCACACATGCGTGCACACACACACACACACACACACACAGATTACCAGAAAAGATGAGACATACACATGGAAAAATATTACTTGCCTGTTTTGCTTAGAACTAATTCTTATAACATCTTTTCCCTTGGCTGTCTTGCACCTAAGTATATAATCTCAAAGATTTCTTAGAAAAATATCAAAATTAGTGATCTGTTTCTAGGTTATGAATTTTTAGGGCATGGTGAAGTGCAAAATATGTCTTGGCAGTACCATTTTCCCCCACCGATTTCCTGGAAATTGTGTCATGAAACAGCAAACCACAAAGTAAACTGTTTTCTCTCATGAAGAATATTATAATTCCAAACTGAATTCTGACCCAAAAGCTTAGTATTAAAATACCATTTCTTAAAAATAAAAGTAAAGCAATACAACTAAAATTGTAAGATTAAATTTCAACTACCAGTTATTTTGACAGATATTACAAACACTGTTCAAAAAATATTTTCCAGGGTACATGAAATCACCCGTTAGTGCCAATTTCCTCAACATAAAGATATCCTAAAACTCTCAAGGCTATCAGGCTCCTGCTGCTCCTAATACTTACAAAATGCTAATGGTTCCACATGTTTAATCAACACCAAAGATTTAGAATTTGGAAGAACTTCAAGAGAGTTTTCTTTTAGTCAAAAGTAGTTTGAGTTGGTAGTTTCTAAAGATACTGATTTAAGAAAAAATAGGCAGTCAAAAAATGACATCATTTGAGTAACTTTAGGACTACCTCAAGGAAATCCAGTAAATAATATATTTCTGTTATTGTGAAATTGTGCTGATAAAACTGATAGTATTTTTGGACAATGGATCTAAGTCAATGGATCGATAGCAGCAATATTCAACAGTGAATGATGGGGCAACACAATGAAGAGGTAAAACAAGTATAATGCTTATGAAAATGACTTAAAATTTAGACAGTTTTGCTAACATCATCAAATAAGGCAGAATAGGTTTTAAAAATTGTATTCATAAATAGAGGTGACACTCAAAATCCAAGTAAAAATGAGATATGTACCATCCAGTAAAGAAGGTAGTTTAAAGTGTTACCAGTGGTGAGCTGAGGATTTAGCTCAGCAGCTCAAGAAGTTACCTGGTAAAGCACAAGGTCTGAGTTCAACCTCTGGTACAAAAAAAAAAAAAAAAAAAAAAAAAAAAAAAAAAAAAAAAAAAAAAAAAAAAAAAAAAAAAAAAAAAAGGAAGAAAGAAAACAAGAAAGCAAGCAAGCAAGAAAGAAAAGTCTAGCAGTGGTTAAAATGAATATAGCTATTATTATTGATAAGAGGCAATCAAAAGTAAAAAAGAGAACAATTTTGACATATTCAGCTCAGGTAGATTAAAAATATTAGCATTCTTGTAAAAGAAAAAACTATTATATGTCTTTAAATTGTAATTTTTTGTCACTTCTACTAATTAATAAAGAACCAGTGTTTTCATCTTCTTTTGTGTCACTGAACTCAATCTTAGTGTGTTCTTACTATTTGGAATAGAATTTTACCATTAAAACAGATTTATATTTTAATAGCAAGATAGTCAAATTTCTATAATCTTTTATATTTGGAAAATTTTGCAAAATTAAATTTTGGATTAGTATATAAACTACTTAAGAAAATTAGTATAATTACTTTATATCAAAAACTAGAAATTTCTAAGCTGGTATGAAATGAGGCTTCAGTTGTTTGGATTCAGTCTCAATGTCGAAT